>JACMIF010000959.1:9508-28836 GCA_014805445.1 Diplogasteroides magnus
AGTAGGCCATGAACTGAAAAAAGTTTCCAGAGCAAAAGTCTTCTCTACCCTAGCTTTAGTTCCCTGAAGATCATAGGGTTTGCTAAATTTCGGTGGAAGCCCTACTTGAATGACCGATTATGCAATTGAAAGCTGCCCTTTTCGCTTTAAGATCATGTTTATGCTTTAAAATTGTTTTTATAATTTTCACCTCAGCGTGCTAATCGATCTCTACCGTGGAAATAATTCAACTGTCCCTTTTAGAAGCCGCGTCGTGCTCCAAAACGCCGGAAGAGATCAAGAAGAACGAGGAGAACAGGGCGAAGAAGGAGTACTACAACAAGAAGTGAGTGGCACGCGTTTGGGGCAGCACGCGGAGTGCGCAACACTCAAATGGGGCAGAGTCAATATCGATTGTTTAGGTTCTGCTTCGGTAACTTCGACCGCTATTACGGTACGCGGCTCGCTCCGGGACAGAAAGATAACAGGTTGGTATTTTTAATACTCATCTCAACTAGTTTTGCCCATAATCTTTTCTATTTCGTTCTTTATCCATTTGCATTGTTCAACTCGCGGACGAAACAGTATGATTCAAAAAAATGGAAAAAATGGTTGATAACCAAAGGCGCCATGCCCATTTGCGCCTTTGTGATGACGTGGACAGATGCGCCATCGTTGTCATACTCATGGCGCATCTGTCCATTTCACCACAACGGTGCAAATGTCTATGGCGCTCTAGTCTTTCACCCCAAAAACATTAGTCCCCGCCAGGGTTGGCAGAATGACTACAATGATGCATTCCGTCTCTCGGTGCTCACCATCGTGCGGTCTGTCTGGCGCATCGCTACGACCGCACGATGGAGAACATAGAGAGACGTAATGCACTATTTTAGTCATCCTGCCATCTCTGGTCCCCTCTAGAGACCTCGAAACGGGCATTTCTAACCTCCCTATTCTCGTCCGACCGGTTGTCTATGAGGTTGAAAGACGACCGCTCGGACTAGAACAGGGAGGTTAGAAATACCCGTTTCGAGGTCTCTAGTCCCCTCATAAGATACGATTGGGGGATGATTCATACTGGAATGGAAATGTTCCAGGTTGTCCATCCTGAAGCGAGAGTGGTTCGATAAGAAGACTGTTCTGGACATTGGCTGCAATACCGGCCTTCTCACTCTCTCCATCGCCAAGGTACGGTAGTTGTCTGATCCTACATGTGCTTGTAACAGTGTCAGAATTATGGTTGGCAGTTTGACTAGGTTTTCGGATATCTACAATATTTGACTAGCAATCGGGGAAGGTGGCATATGCTCAAACGACAATTGCGCAACTTTTATTATGGAATTTCATCGAGTTGTGCAAATGTCGGTTAAAACCCTCCCGCATTTGCCGTTTGCTCTAAATGTAATACATACTTAAATCAGGAACATTCAAGAATAGTTGCAGTTACGCGACAATATTGATCGATGAGTACTTTATCATGTTCAAGCTGGATACTGTAACGTGTTTTCCGTTCAGGAGTACCTTCCTCGTCGAATTCTGGGGATCGACATCGACGAGCATCTGATTGGAATAGCCCGCAAGAACATCAAGCACTACTGCGATGCAGACGTACCGGTGAGTATAGATGGACCAAACCCGGTGATTATATGTTTCTGCGGACAATTATTTGATGCCCTTTTGAGATCGTCTGAACTGGAATTTTGAGATACTTGGTGGTTATTGGTTTCATGAAGCAGTGAAAACTTTGTTGAAATTTGCCATTATTTGATTTATGAAACCCCGGTATTTTTAACGTAATAGTTGTGCTGCTGACCAAACTGTCTCTGTAAATGTGAGTATAATAAGATTAAAGATCTCCTTAAAGAGCATTGATTCGTTGACACGAGTGCTATAGAAGGAGAGATTGCATCTCAGATGGCGGGCAAGTTTCCGGCGTCGTTCTACGAAAGCTTCGGCCCCATCTCGCAGCACTCTGTTACGTTCTCGACCAAGTGAGTACTGTAGCTATTCTCAAAGATGTTGAGGTTTCTTACTTTAATGGCTGTTGTATCTCTGCGTGGCAGCCGCAAAAATGATAACAGATTGCAAATAATCCCCTATAGATGAGTACTGTCCCATTCGCGTGACGTCCTTTACTGTTAATGCACACAGATGTAAGCGTGGGCGTTGACACTACGTCGCTGAGATTAAGGAGCCTTGCAATTGGTAAAGTTCCATGTAGCGGGTGGTTGTGATATTTTTATATAGTTTCTGCTGCGTTTTTGCTCTTCGTCGGAGTTTATTATTTATTTTTATGGAACTTCTCAAATATTAGACTTGTGTCACTTGCTCTCAACTAATCATGAGTCCCGATTAACCTTTCCACTTTCCGAATCGGTGTCATTGTAGGTTCCCGGACAACGTTTGGTTCCGTAAAGAGAACTACGTTATGGACAACGACGAGCTGTTGGAACTGGTGAGTGATCGACAAAGCAGGCGCAAATGTGTTACACGCACTTTATAAGCGCGACGAAGAATGCATTTGCTAATAGTTTGCGCAGTCATCAATCTGCTATATTTCAAACATATGCTTTGGATTCCCCGCATACCGAACACGCTTTTTAGCGGAAAATTTGAAAGGTCCCGATCCGCCACCATGCAGAAAAACCCAATTGTTTTTACCCGAAATCGCCCGAGTCTCACCCGCCGTACGACCTTTTTTATCTGTGCCATCACTACAGTGTGCTGTACATGATCACACTGTCCAGCTTGAGAGTAGGGTGTCGCTATCTGTGACTTTTGTGCAGATGTCATTCGTCTAATATCCGCGGGGCGGTCGTCTATCACATGAGAAAGACAACAGCTCCGCGGAGATTAGACAAATTACAATTGCACTAAAGTCACTGACACCCTACTGGAGAGCCTTTGGTCTCCCACGGAATGCCAACTTGGTTTCGCCGTTGTGAATTCAAACCAAGCACCCATATCCCGTATTTCACAGGGTAGGCGTCCTCCTTTGGTCCGCAGTAGACACCGTGAATCGCATCGAAATGCATTCGTTCTCTTTAATTCTTCTCTGATATGTAGTCTCTTTTAGCTGATAGACAACTGCTCAGAGCAGAATTGGAGATAACGAATGCACTTCGATGTTCGATTCACCGTCTCTAGTCCGCAGTGATTGGGTCCTGACCTGATGCCGTTTATGATGCTGCCTTTCTGCAGGTGGAGGAAGACTACGATGTCATTCTAGCACTCTCCATCACCAAATGGATTCATCTCAACTGGGGAGACGATGGAATGAGGCGTTTCTTCAAGAGGTCAGAGCTTCTTTGCAATTTGAAGTTTACACCTCTCCTGGTTGTTGGGGTACTGTAGGAGGAATTTACATGGAATATGGTTCATTCATTATTTCGATACTTGCCATGTGCATCGGGGTAGCTTTAGTTCTATAATTATTGCGTCGAAATTTACTTTCGGTTAATCATCTTTGCGGTCTATCAATAGCTATAACCATTAATACGTAAGCAGAGTTCGTGCCCTAACATGCCCATACAAGGTGTCCGCATTGATTTTGCAGAGTGCACATTATTGTAATCGGCTTTATTATAGTGCAAATGCGTATATTTTCGCTATTCAGGGTGTTCTGGCTTTTCTGCAGGGTGGGGTATCATGACTTTGTTACGAGGCTGCCCATGTATGCCAGTTACCGTAATACTCCTGATTATTTCAGGTGCTATCGTAATCTCCTTCCCGGTGGCCGTCTGATCTTGGAGCCGCAGAGCTACAACACGTACAGGAAGCGGTCGATCATGACGGTAAGCGGCTTTTTCCCCACTTTGGGTTGTAACCCGTCTGATTTGAGCTGATAGTTCTGTATATCTATTTCGATCAAATTTCAAACTAATGGAGTCCTCGATGGCGTGCTTATATGAAAAAAAACACTTCAAAGCCAATCTTCAGCAGGAGAGAACTTGTAACTGTGGTGTCGCATGCCGGTCTTTTAGTGCGTTTCTCATGCCTCTACTCTCTGAGAAACGGTTGTTCCTGCATTTTATGGAAAACCGCACCGCTGAATGTGAGAGTAGAGACATGACGATTGCACTAAAAGACCCCCATGCGACACCCTACTTGAAGCCTGTCGGTTTTGCGTTGGTAGTTGTATGTATATGTTGCGTTCGAATAGTCGAAACCAATTAATAACCCCATGTATGATTATTACAGCGAAATACATTTCAATCTTCTTTAGGAGATATAAAATTTTTTATAGCCAGCGGTGGGCGCGACCCCGGTAAATTGCGTAGTCCCCGGCCAGATACTTGTGAAGATTCAGCTTCGCACACGCGCAGGGGTAGAAAGGGCGGGGGTGGGGGCAGCGCGTGTACATAAGCATCTGTCCGGGGACTACGCAATTTACTTACCGGGGTCGCAACCCACCTCAGTTTGTAGCCTGTTGGTTTTGCGTTGGTAGTTGTATGTATATATTGCGTTCGAATAGTCACAACTAATGAACTCATCATTTCTTATTTGTTATATGGAAATACATTTCAAACTTGTTTAGGAGACAACGAAGAAGAACTACGCATCTGTAGTCTTTCGTCCAGAGGACTTTGAGATGTACCTGATGGAGGAGTGCGGATTCGAGTCCGTCGAACATCTCGGCATTCCCGAAGCGAAAACGAAGGGTACGGTAGCATTCAAATTTCCTATATGTTCTAGTCGCAAATAAGACTAAAGGCAAGGGTTGTAAATGGCATTTCTATCGATTTTTGTTGAGGATTCGAGCGACCCGTCGATGTGTACTGTAAGGCACTGCCTGAATTTATGAAGAAGGAGAAGAAGGATAAGCGGGAGGAAGAGAAGGGAGAAGTGAAGAAGGAGGCAAAGGATGAGGACAAGAAGAAGGAGAAGAAGGGAAAGGCGGAGACAGAAGTGAAGAAGGAGGTGGACTCAGTAAAGAGTGAACCAGAAGAGGGAAAATGAATGTGAATTGTGATCAGAATCAGATTAGAGTTCGTTGAGTTGTCTAGTGTGAGAATTCCCACTTTACCCTCTTTGCTACACAGTCAGATAGTTTATGTGAGGACTCTAATTATTGTAGCTCATTGCCTGATAGTGCTCCTGATGCCCGGATCCTAGCGTATATTGTTGGTTACTGTAGTACATTGTCCTGCTACAGTAACCCTGCCATGGTATACCTATCATAATGCTGCAGCACATTACAGTAACCTACAACACACTAGGGTCCAGACATTGCCAGAAGTTTTCATTGCCGTTACAGTATCTCTTCTTTGTTGTGTTTCCTTTCCCTGTATCATGTTCGGGTTCTCTCTAGTATCTCGACCATTACTGCGCTGTTCCGTAGGGAACGTAACGTGTTGGAACTGACCATTTTGTAACTTTTTGCTATTAATGAAAAAAACAAGTTCCAATATGGTCATTTTCGAAATGTCACGTTTCCATTCCGTAGACTGTCGATGGCTGTTGTTGGCCGTTGAATCTGTATTTATCGATCACCAGTGACAGTATGACGAGTAATATTCTGATGTGGATCGGTGTATTCTCTAAATGTCATCCAACGGATGAATATTGTTTTTTTTATTGTAATAAGTTCCGAATTTCCACAACTTGAATAAAAATGCTTTTATGTAACCTGGACATTATTCTATTTTGCGATACAAATTGGTCAATTAATTAGCCGTGCTGCATATTTCTGAAATTTTTCGATTGAACATCGTAAATGAGAAGAAAAATTATGGAGCAATCGCTGAAATTTTTCGTTCAGGCCGTGTTGTGAATTGATTCTCCCTCCATTTGCAGTGTGTCTCTCTCGCTGCCACACGCTCTATCGCTAACCGTCTGTCTTCTTACACCACACCACACTCTAGCATCTCTGCACCCTTTCATTCTCCCACACTCCCTCTCCCCTGACCCCCTCCCTCACGCGGCAGATCGCGTGCGCGCTCCGTTTTACAGTAGATGTATGATGCTCAAGCGTTTTGCCGTTTTGGTGGTAATTTAAAATTTTATTTTTCTCAGAAGGTCATGGCCGCGCGCGCGCCACGAATCATTCAGCGTAAACACCGATCGACGAAGGACGATTTTCCAGAGATTAAATACGAGGAAGGTTGGTGATTTCATAATTTCCAACTGATTTTATTCATCCCATCAACATTTTCAATAGCTTTCGCTGAGATTAGCGGTTGTTAGGTGGAGTGTGAGCATGTGGGAACGGGTTGTAATAGGTAAAACACGAAACAATTAGCTATTCTGTCTAATATTTGGGCGATTTTAGTGGAACTTGCATTTGAATCATCAATGTTTTTGTCTCATTAATAGTGAGAACAGCGTTCACATAACTAAAGCAACGAGATTGTCCAATTGTGTGAGGGAAAGTATGCGTATTTTATTTGCTTCTACGAATTCTGAACTATGTTTTTGATTATTGCTGCTGTTTCAATATCCGCAGCAGGTAGATTTGGGTTTATGTCCCACTGTATAACTAGTTCCGTGAACTGTCCGGTGATTGCTGTTCGATACTGTTCTGATGGATTTATGAACCATAGTTTGAGTATGAAAATATGAAAATTCACATAGCAGTGATAACTTTGTCTTCTTCCAGCGCCTCCTCCTCCGCGACCATCAAACCAGCAGCTCGACGAAATCGACGATGTGAGTGGTTTTCTACACTGGGCAATAATGATCGAGCTAATGGAACATCTAGAGTAGTTAAGTGTCAAAATGTCGCATTAGTATCAATGGCGCCCAAATTTCCATTCATCAACGTTGAATTCGCGTCACAAAGAGTGCATGTAACAACGTAGAAGGGGGAAAATTCGTTAATGCGGTGGTCTCTACTCTCTAGTCACACGAGATAAGAATAACTAGATGATTGAGCACTTATGGTTAATGAACGATTCTGAATTATTGTTAGAAAGTGATGGACTGGTGTATCTCGTATGCCTTTGCAGGTTCTCGACGGCAGTGGAGTGTACGTGCAGGATGGAGTCATGTTGCGCATTGGTCAGTTCAATTATCATGGATTTAAAATACAAAAAACACATTTTAAAGCACCAGCTATAGTAATCAGGATTGACAGAAGTACTGCCAAAGTACAGTATTTGTGCTTCGTTCTTAATAGTCCTAATATTAGCCGGCTTTAGCGGTGAGCCCCACTTAGCTATCGTTTGACGTGGAAGCACCTTTACCTTACCTTCACACGCTCTGTTGATCAAGGGTATCCTTCGACTAGTCATAAAAACTGTCCAGTGCATTTGTTCTCTGTACCAAGCCTAGACATACGATATCATGCGAAAACACCAATTATTTATGCAGTATAACTTATACTCTAATACTATTTGGCAAATCTGGAAAAAATTCCACGACCAGTCGGATTATTGCCGCTCCCAGCAGATTTAGTTTGCAAAGTCGCTTCTATGCAATTAGAAGAGCAGAAATCTCAAATAATTATTTCAGACTCATCTGATCCCGAGAAGTTGCGCGAACAACGACGTGTGCTGCAAGAGGGATACGAAGAGGTGAGGATGTTTCCGTTAGTTTGTCCGTTCGTTTCCGCCAATCCCGGTTTGCCGACTACTTTTGCGATTTTCATTATTACTATGATATTCGAATCGAAAATTTTATTCCCCTTGAATTTCGTAATCCCATGGGCTATGAGCTAAACGGAGTAATTCAGGCGTATCAGATGGGCAAGCGGCGAACACACATAACAGTGGAGGATCCCGTGGACACGATGGGAGAGCCACACATACCGGGACCGTACATCGAGAATCGACTGCCAGGTACGGTAGGATTTCTAAAACTGTAGTTTTGTGCGGAATTGAGTGCATTTCTCATTCTTCTGATCTCCGTCGAGCTGTTGTATCTCTCATTTGATAGACAAAAGCTCCGTGGGAATTAGACGAATGAGAAATACAGAAACTTACCGGGTTAGAAACGCTACTATGGTACGCCAGACAAGTGTAGAACAGGTCGCCCATGCAGTCATTGCGTTTTAATCGTAGAACTTGGCAAAATCTTGTCGCATCGCTGATCTATGAGTGGTAATATGTCATGAGCAATCAGTAATGGTGTAGCTACCATAAGGATACATACATTATGACAGTTTATTTCGTCCTCTAGGGATCAGTTGTGTTCTCACAAGTGAAAGACGCTTGCACCATGATCATTTGCGCCATAACCATGAAATGGAAACTTACGCCAACGTTGTTGTCTTTTACGTGGCGGAAGAGTCCATTTCATACACTGTGGCGCAAATGCCCATGGCGCGGGTGTCCTTCACTCCTTTCAGACAGGGGTAGAATAGCTCGTACTTATGTTCCCGCAGGGTAGTCGCCTCCCTCGTCACTTGTGTTAGGTTTCTAAATCGGTAGTAAAGTACATATATCTTTCGCCTGATCCACTCTGTTGTCTATGAAATTAAATATAATGGGAAATGCATTGAACCTGGATGATTCTTGTCGCAACCCTGATTTATGAATGGTACCATGATCAGTCAGTAATTACTAGTGAAATTAGTTTACTCCTTCACATTACACACCACCACGAGTACCTACAGCCGCTAGTGTTCGATTGTGTTTCGACATAGTCAATAGTTCATCTGCAATGAGTGTATTTTTTGCAGGATGCGCCGACGAGGTGGAGTCGTATCCCTGCAGGTATTCACATCTTTTTATATTTTTAATTTTTTTTCCATTTCCTGAAAACCAGCAATTTGGTGCCACATGTGAGAATGAAAAGCTACGCATTATCCGTATTGTGCTAACTTTCTTTTTTCTTCTTCTTTTTCATAGATGTGCACTCTTTGTAAGCAAATGTTCGCTGCAGGGTGCTCCGAAAATTATTTCCCCAAAATACACTGTAAAAACGCAAAATTTTCCCATCGCGCAGTGTGCTCCCACTAAAATTTTCTCAAATACACTGCAAAAAAGGGAATTTTTGGCCTTACAGGCAGGTCCCACTAAAATTAGCAGGGTGCTACCGTAATTTATTACAGTCCAGCGCACCTATGTTCTGTTTTCCCAAATCCGTCGTTTTTTTACTCTAGTACTGAAAAATGAGTAAATTATTTGTTATTACTCCAGATACTGCCCCGACAAGGTCTTCCTCACTGAGATGGCCCTCGAGAAGCACGCGAAACAATTGCACAGGGAGTTCCTTCCAGAGGTGAGCAATACGGGTTACGGTAGCATCATCCAGGGGCACGACCGTGACAAAATCACGATACCACCCTGAAAACATCAGTGTGGCCACTCTTTTAGGAATGAACCCTGATCATGTTTGGTTACGGTAGCATTTGTAAATCAATTGAGTTTGCGAAATTTTTCCTATTCACGGTTTTGCAGATCCTGCGCCAGATCCGCGTAATCAGCGCGGAGTGGAAGCGACGTACTGTAGAACGGAGTCGGATCCGGGAGCGCGTTCAGGCAACGAAATTCAGGCAAGAGCGGGAAAATTTGAATTGCAACGATTACGGTAATATTCCAGACAGGAGCAGCTAGCAGCAGCGGCCGTGCGCGAATACAGAATGGGACGGTGGGCGAATGGTGAGGCGGTCCTTTCTTACTATATGTGTGTTAAGATTACGATATTATCGATTGATTAATGTGATATCAAAAGTTCCTCATCCGTAAAATAGTTTACGTTTACTGTATTATCTATCGATTGGTTCTTGCAGATCAGGAATTCGGCTACGTCATCTCGGCGTCCGATCTGGACATCGATCCGATGCCTGCGGATGGAATTGTGGGATCGGCAGGAGGACCGTTTGAGGTGAGGGAAGGAGGGTTGGTACTACCGTACCGTGACCGTATACCGTAACCGTGCGGGGAAGGAATGATATTGGACTTCGAAATGATAAAAGAGTATTATTGATGCAACATGCACATTCTTGGCAGATATCATCCAGTTCCCACCCAAAAGTTCCTGGATGACGTAGGAAATGCCCATGCAGAAATGTCTACTATTCTCATTCTCGAGTGAAAGACTAGAGCGACATAGACACTTGTGCCATTATAATGAAATTGATACTTGTCCCAGGGAATAGTAGCGCATCTTTCCATTACTTCAATATGGCACAAAAGTCCATGACGCTCTTGTCGTTGACCCGGGAATGAGAATAATGGACATTTCTGCATGGGCATTTCCTACGTCATCCAGGAACATTTGGGTGGTCACGGGTTTATAAGTATTCATCTAACACTATTTCAGTGATGGATAGAACTCCGGCATCACAATAGTTAATGTGAATTGATTGGCACATGGTTGTCATTTGAAGGAAACCCGTGTATTTTGGTTACAGCTCGGGGGATAAATATTGTCTCTTTATGCGAGCAGTGCTCACTTGTTGATGTATGCGTAGTAATATGAAAACAACTAAAGTTGCTCAATCCTCTGATCAACTTGTAATTTTACTTGAGATGTCGTAAACTGAAATTAACTGTTCCACTTCTTTCAGCAATGTACGATCTGCAACGTGCAAATCAACGTCTCCCACCCTACAGCACTCGACACACACATGCGGGCACACAAGAGAAACGAGGAGTTGAAGGAGACACTCATCCTGAGTTATGGACCTGATGTGAGTGTAGATAGATGAGATTACGGTAGACACTTTTCCGAGAGACTCTGGTGAATAATGGGTCTACGAAAATAATCGTGAAGTAGTGTTGGGAAATGTAAACATTTATGGTATGCGCCTTTCGATGCTTTCGATTATAGTGATGAATTTCTTGATGGATAGGTGTGGTTTCGATCAATGAAAGTAGTTTGTCGAGTCAGTCTTGGCCACTTGCGGTCGGGCTGCCGGTCAGATTTCTCTGCTATCTCTCTATCTTGTAAAGCAGTGATGTCATCATTCTCTAAATGCAACAGCCCGACAGTCTGACCGTGGGTGCTTGGACACCCGTCCTCAGATCGAGACATATGCATCCAGTAGCACAAACAAGATAAAAATCACAAAGAGGATTACGGTAGCTTGGTTACGGTAATCTTCTTACAGTACGTCGCCCGTCTAACCTGTGGAGAGTGCCATTTGGTGTTCACGGATGAGAAGAAGCTGCTGGGACACAACGATGCCATGCATGTCAGGAAGAGGAAGTGAGTCAACCCGGCGCGGTTACGTTTAACGGAGTAGTTTTTACCGATGCTAAGAATATTTTATCAGTGCGAGAGGGAACAGGATATCTAAAAACACCTTTTACATGTGAAAGAAGGATTGTTTAGGTGGCTCCATTTTGTTTCACTGCATAGAAACGAACATTAGAAAGCGGTAGGCGCGCGTTATATTTCTCTTTGAATCTCTTCCGAAAATGTGGGAAAGCGTCACATTTGTGTTTCATCGGGTGGTTAAGTAGTTTTCGTTTGACAAAGTTGTGATTCCTTTGCTGTCGGGAAACGTTTTTACGACATAATCTACTGTCTATCTTTTGCGTAAATGCTTCCACAGTTTTGACTTGCGGGACATTAGAAGATGAGACGTTTTTGAATATTTCTGACTTGGGAATGCGGTTTGTTGTGGATGTTCGTGAATTGGACCTCACGGACAGGGGTACATGAACTCGAACCGCAGCGACGTGAGACACGTAAAATAAACATTTTCCCGTCTAAATCACCAAATAGACGGTATGGAAAATAAACATTCGAGTGTGTATTTAACTGTTATGGCGCAAACGTCCATGGCGCTCACCAAAAAGGGCCATGGACATTTGCGCCATATTGGTGAAATAGACTGATGCACCATCATTCTGTCCATTTCACCATTCTGGCGCAAATGTCCACGTTGCTCACCGTCCTCCATAATATGAAACATATTATGTTGCAGGTTCATCTGTAAATGGTGTGGCCACGTGACAACTTCTGTCACTGAACTAAACGAGCACAAGATGGATGTACATGCAATGCCACCTGGAGGGGGAGGAAAACCACTCAATACTGTGGGTTATTTATCGTTGGGCAGTTTGATTATTTTTCCGCTTGTGTTTTCCATGATGTATTGCCCTAAAATATTCGTTATGTCACTCGATACTAGGGGTTGGCAGTTTGTATGCGAATTCGGTTATGTTTCATCAACACTATAAAGAAAAGTTATATAGTTGCCGTGAAACATATCTGATCTCGCATACAAAATGCCAACCCTACTCGATACTGTGAGTCATCGCCGTTTTATCTATTATCTTCCCTGAAAGCATCACTCCACACAAGCCTATTGACTACTTATGCTAGGTGATATAGTTAAGGCCTAGTTGAATTCAATTTGCTGTTTTGGGTAGCGTGAATCTTTTAAATTTCCCGAAGAATAATCTTGGAGAATGATCGAATGGGTTGCGAAAACAGTAGATTTTCACATTTCCCTGTGGGTGCAAATCACCGGGTTTTAGTTGAAGAAGAAATGGCAAGCAATGATGCTTGATATGGGTCAATGCCAAATCGACGGTATGATAAAAAAAATAGTTGTAAAAAGTGAGGGTTGTAAATAACATATATTAATTCATTAAAAACATATAAATATTTTTATTGCAGCGCCAATTCTTCTCCCACCAGGACCAGTCACAGAAGCACATGGCAAGGCAGTCACAGGTTGGATTATTGCTAAATATTGATTATTTCCAAAACTAATTTTAGTATTTTTGTTTTATTGTCTTTTGATTTTAACTTTTGCACTGGCACTGCTCTACTTGAACTCGCCCGGTGAATTGTTTGCGCACACCGTTATGAAAAGACACATGAATGGCTCAAGCTGGTGTTCTCCGCACTGGCACCACCATATCCCAAAAATGCCAATGATGTACACTTGAAGCTTTAGTTCGTTCTTTAAAAATATCCCTTCCCAGCAATAGTCATCTAGCAGCTCGTTATCACTAAATAAAACATAACTGTTCAGTCAGCCATGCATCGACATCTTGTGCAGGGATCCTCGGGCGAAGAAGTGCCCTGCAGGTACGGTAGAAATGTGATAGTACGGTAGTTGTTAGGATTACGGTAGTTATTTACGAAATCCTCCTAATTGCTCTTCTTGACATGCTTCTTGATAGACAACAGCTTCGAGTGGATTAGACGAATCAAAAATGCACTTTACTGCCGATTAGAAATTACAGTATCCCTGTGCTTTTCTCTTCAGGACCCTCTACAGTATCCCTATTCTGTTCCCTTCAGGACCATCTGTCCGGACTGCTCGCTGGTGCTCACCAGGCCTTCTCTGCTGCTTCGACACATGCTGAGAGTGCACTCGAAGTACTCGTTCACGGCCAAGATTGAGACCAAGGTACTTATAATATTGCATTTATTATATGATATTTATTACTAAACTTACTCTATTTTGGCGTACGATAGTAAATTAAGTTTTTTTCTCACCCTTTGAACAAGTAAATTGACATTGAAAGCTAATACCTCCTGGTGTAGAGTAGCTGTAAAACAATTGCTGCGACTTGAGACTCCCGGTGATTTGTAGTTGCTGTAGGCTTATTTCTGGGTTATAGGTGATCATGAGTTAATAACACCAGTAGTAGTATTGTATGAGTAGTAACCCCCTCACGATTTGACATTACTCGCTCACTTATCGATCGCGTCCACCGTAATACAGACTGTATTATACAGTACTCCTTTGAGGGCGTCGCTCCCTTCACCGTGGAAGTGGACAGAGGCCGCGTGGTTTGGACGTGCTGTGGAAGACAGTTCAATGACAGGTTAGTGTGATATCAAACAGTGAGAGTACTCCCACTTGGTGAATGTGACGTCATCAGGCGAGGGGGAGCGGCTCGGCTATGTGCCTCTCCCACGCCTGATGACGTCACTTTCGCAGGCGAACGTTCGTGGATCTGGCTCAGAAGCAAAAGGGATTTAGTGTCCAGTGCCATATTATCGTACATAATAAAACGGGTGAGCGAAAGACAACGGCGCCAAGCACATTTGCGCCATAATGGAGGAATTGCGCACCTTCGCGATGATTTCCCGAATTCACACCGCGCATCTGTCAATTTCACCATTATGGCGCCAATCACCATGGCGCTCCTGCCTTTCACTCTTTTTTACATTGACACGGACCATCGGTGTCACAAAGCTAGTTTTTCTTGTGTCACACATTTGAAAATTCGCCCCATTTTTATAGCTGAACCAGTAGGTCTAGTAAAAATCATGTGCAATGCACAACTTAAGTACTCTCCATTGCGGGTATGCACGTCCCTCAGTGAAGCCTGGTTCTTGTTGTAGAAAATCCCAAACATAGCATATTTGGTCAATTTCGAGACTTTAGACGCTTGTTTCTCGTTCAAGAAATTTTCTCCGCTAAAACTGAAACATTCTTTAGACATCTCTTCCCAAGGCCTATGACCTGTGAAAATCTCATC
The DNA here is from genome assembly GCA_014805445.1 of Diplogasteroides magnus. NCBI lineage: Eukaryota > Metazoa > Nematoda > Chromadorea > Rhabditida > Diplogasteroididae > Diplogasteroides > Diplogasteroides magnus. The sequence goes on from JACMIF010000959.1 coordinate 23,827, forward strand.
CCGAAAGCTCGGCCTTTTGCGTGCACTTCCCTGTTTAGTTGAATTGTGCCAATTTCTGCTAATACCATTAGAATGAAAGTTAAAAATATGAATTCACTCTCTCGTTATAGGGCTATCAGAGACTGTGTAGCCTGGAAAATGACGAATCAATGATTTCATCTGACTTTTCTGTTTCAGACTTGCGTTCGGTGCGCATCGTCGCAATATTCACCTCTCGAGACTCTCAGCGGCTGAGCTGCTGCGGTCGGAGAACGTGAATGCAGCATCTGCAGCAGCCACTGCTGCTGCTGCAGCATCGTCCAACCAGCACCACCCACTGAGGCATCCACCGGGACACGAGGTACTGTATTTTAGTAAGAAAGAGTAGAGGAGGTTTTACGGTCAGTATTGACTGTGAGGGACATGTAGACTATACAGATACTGACATAGTGCAAAACATCAGCCACCACCCAGGCAAAGAGTTACGATACGGTAGAATATGAGCAATTAGGTACTGTGATTCTTTTATTTAAAATATGGAGAGAGTCGCTTATCGTTATGTGTGTAACCGGCTCACCTTTATGTGTTGGTGCTGCACGAATATCACGGGTTTGGGAAACAATTCAAGGTCTCACACCAAATTTATCCGGATAGAGCAACGGGTGGGATGGGCTATTCACGTGCGAATTGCATTTATGACCTTACGTTCTGAATGCTTTGCCATGAAAGTGTAACTCTTAGCGTCCATTCGTTTTATTGTTTCGACTATCTGGTGAATATCAGATCTTGATTGAAAGTGATTATCTCGTACAGTTATGTATTATATCCTGAAACACAAATGCGCAGGTTATAGACGTGATCAATTTGTGATAGATTCTAAACAAAATAAACCACTTCTTTTTCTATTAAGCTCATCAGAGTAACTAGGCGCGCAACTGGCACGTACCAGTCATATTTTCAGTAGCGTGGTTCCGTAACAGAGAGCCAATGATGATTTTCGGTGGTCAGCCCAAGTGTTTCGTTTCCAAAAAATGTGGGCTTCTCCTGGTAAATGTTAGTCTGTGATATAAAATGGAGTGAGAGTAATGAGTAGAGATCAGCGCGATATGATTATCGATTGATTGAATTCTAAACATACGGAATGTTCCATAATGCGATCCCCAGTGCTCTTATCTAATGTTGATTATTGCAGGTTGTGATTGAGACTGCAGAAGAAGGTCCATCGGATGAGAGAAGAAGACTGGAGAGGAAGAGGCCATTCAAGATGGAAGATATGGAGACTGTTGAGGATCATCAGATAATCACACAGGAGGATGGATCCATTGAGGTATGGAGTGAAATGAATTCGAAGTTCTAGAAACTACTGTAGTCTTGGTGGTACTGTAACTATACAATTTACCCATAGAGGTACAAAGTTAACTGAACTTGAAGAAACCACCGAAGTCTAGCTTCCTACTATTACTGTAGAATGAACTATGTTGAAGGGTTTCAATGATTGAGGGATGATTTCTATATCACCAAGGGATTAGTACCATAAGAATTGGCGCCAGGTTTAGCACTGTTACTGCTTGTAGTGCGGTGAGTGCACAGGCGTTCGTTAATTCAGCAACACTATTGGCATTGAATGAGACTTGGTGGTTTAACGATACAAGCACTTGTCGAATACAACAGTCTGAGATAGCATATGATCACTACCAGCATTTTTCGATTATGGGACACTATAACTAAAAAAAAGTCGTTTCTTCCAGCATTATTTGACGATAAAATCATATTTCACCATCCTCAAAACTCCTTGTCGTTAGCTCCTCTTCGGTGCCTACTGAAATATCTCTATACTTAACCTGTACTTTACTCGTTCTTTCCTGGTAAATACTTGCCAACTTTCCATTTCAGGTGATAGTGCCAGCCGGAGTGAAGAACGACGGATCCGTGTACATGTTGTTGGTGGAGGATGATGGACATGGAGGACAGAAGAGACGCGTCGTCAAAGTTGAACCAGAGGAAGAGGGTCAGTTAGCGATTCACTACCGTATCCTCCGAGTAGCTACTTATGTAAGGACTCCGTAATACAGTGTTACACGATGAAAATGTTCTGTTTACGACCTTCTAGCGATAAGATAAGCATATGCAGCCACATCTTCCACTTGTTTTTGTTGATGTAGAGATCTTATGCAGACTTTTTCAAGGAGTGATTGTTTTGATGAACTCGCTTCTGATATATAGACAGTCAGAGACACGTTTGCGCGAGGTCCTGTAAATAAACTAGTATGTCCGTTCTAAATGGCCTATGTAGTGCATGCACATATTAGAAATATTAATTTAGTCAAAGAGACCATACGCTTAAATTCTTAGCTCATTAATTTATATAAGAATATTTCAGACATGGTGGAAACTGAAGCGATCGATATGGGAGAAGAGATGGAGGAGGTGAGATTTTGATGGGTTAAAATAGTGTGGGGTAGGGAGTACGTTGTTGACCGGTGACCTTCCAGCCGTCTAACCATTCCTAGCGGTCGTCTCTCAATTCGCAGAGGCAATCGCAAGGTATGAAATTAGGCGGTTAGAAATGAACAGCTGTCAATAATTTCCTGCTTTGTCCATCCTAGCAAATACCCTTTTAATTCGTACGCATTAGGGTTTCTAAATCGGGGATAGAGTGCATTCTTCTGTTGCCTGTTTCCCGAGGAGCGGTTGTCTCATTCATGCAATAGAAAACCGCTCCTCTTGAATCAGACAACAAACGAATGCACTCTACTCCCGAATTAGAAACCCTTGTTCGGATATTCTCGATGTCAATATTCGTGGCACTTTAATGTAGCAGTCTGCATGTATAGCAGCTGAATGTTTTCAGTTATGTTGCTGTCTTGATTCTGGTGATAGTGTATTAAAACAAGGTGATTTATCTGTTTACATTACAGATTAATATGGACGCGAACCACGAAGAGGAAGTCGTAATGGAGGAGGGACAGGAACCGGTGGTGGGCATTTTAAAATTTAATATTCGTAAAATTAAATTAGGTAAATGATAACAGGAATTGCAAGGATGAATGTAGTGATTTGAAGAAAAAAACACGAACGAATGTAAAAATGTATATTGATTGAAATTCGTGTGAGCTCTTTAAAAAATGGAGAAGGAGAACAGCATTTGCTGTGTATCGTACACACCTTTATTTGCTGGTGCTGCGCGAATATCACGGGGTTTACAAAAATAATTCAAGATCGTTCATCACAAGCACTCTAATTTAATGCAAAAATAATATTGATTGAAGTTGCAGGCCGCTTCCGGCACGGTGGACGGCGGACGACTCGTGCTGAGAGACGACCGGGGACGGGAGGTGCAGTTGAGCAGTGAACAGGTGAGGGGTGGTCACGGTAGATTATCTTTCGAACTGTATAGACTGTATGGATACGGTATTTTATGAAGAGCTTGCGGATACGGTAATGGGCAGCTGAAGAGGAGGAGGGTTACGGTAGATTTAGGGTACTGTGCCCTGGGGTGCGATAGTTTTGGAATACTGTTGCTGACGATTCGAACGTTTTTTTTGTATCCGAAAATGATGAAGACATTACTAACTCTCTGAAAAGAAACCAGTTTAGTGAAATCGGTGAAACGTAGATTTTCCTGGATGTCCAATCTCACATTATCGAATCGAATTATCAAAAGAAAACATTAATTGCAGATGGCGGAGCTGCGGATGCAATTTGGCGACGACCTCTCAAATATCGTGAGCGATTCGTTTTGCTTTTATGTCACATGGCGAAAATCGGGTTACTTTAATAATACTTTTCTGGTTCTTCTCCGGAAGCTCAGTCTCAGCATAGTGAATCAAACACTGTTCAAAAGTGATTGCTGGGTTCTCGAGACGAAATTCGGGTTACTGTAACTTGCCAATTTCAGCAAGTGGTCTACGTCGAAGGAGAGGAGGCGGAGGGCGGGGCCGTGGAGGAAGAAGGAAGAGAAGAGGAGGAGGAGAGACAAGAAGAAGGAGGAGAGCACAGACAGACAGAGAAAGATCAACAGGAGGATGATGAACACGGCCTGCAACACGACATTCTGGAGCCTGAGGGGTCCTGAGTTGAAGATTGGGATACTGTAGTCAGAAGTTTTACCTTTTTTCTTCACTTTTTGCTAAGATTCACATGTTGAGTAGAATTCCTGGGATAATGTAGGTTTTTGTTTGTTTTATGTCCGATAATTGAGCTTCTTCTCAACAGAATTTTTCTAGATTTTGCAGTCAGAATAATTCCATTTAATACTTCTGTTATGTAGAGTACAGTATCTAAGTGCAATAGGTTCAACTCAAGTTCGTTATGTCAGTCGCATTGCTTAGATACCGTACTCTTGCGGAGCAGGCTCCGAACAAAGTACTGTATTATGTGTTGTTCACTTGAAGTTCTGCTTTGTTAAGATGCAAAATATTCGGGTCCTGAGATAAAGTGGCTGATTTTGTTATTGTTATTTTGCTGGTATTAAGAGAACGGTCATTGTTCATGTCTATATCTGACTAAGAAAGACAATCGGGTCGCGGAGAAGAAAGAAGCCAGAAAAACGAGCAAAAATGAAACACGATTGTATCATTTTACCTTTCCTAATGAATGTTTGGTGAAAGACAACTGCGCCATAGTAGTGATAGTGGTCCCTTTCACCAATATTGCGCAAGTGTCCAAAACGTTCGTTTCTTTCACCCGAATATTCACTGAACAGTGATCATTTTGTTTTCTTCCAGCCCCTCCTCGACCATCTAACCCGCAGCTCGAAGACATTTACGATGTGAGTGATTTTACACTGGGCAATAGTAGGGTTGTGCAAGGGGGTCAGATAGAGGCCACTATGAAACGTCAGTGTATTTTTAGTGACCAGTCCTAGTAGGCCAATTGACGAAAACATAAAATAAATAAGTGTAATTAAAAATATTGAAGAACTAAATTTACAAAGTTCTACAAACTCGGAATGCACTCCGAGGCACAGCACTTCAACTCGTCATTTTGTAAAAAAACTTTTGAAAATTAACAGAGCTGGCCTTTTTGACT
>JACMIF010000960.1:0-11813 GCA_014805445.1 Diplogasteroides magnus
CCTTGTTATCTATCCTGATGTCATTCCCCACACCACATATTTCTATTCCCCTTCTCGTTTTTTCCGCGTTGCATCTTTTCGCTGGCGCGCCTCCCCGCAATACAATGGATGTATCCCAAATAGGGAACGTAATCCAAGCAGAAGTGCACCTTTCTATCGTCTAATTCCCTCTGAGCTGCTGTCCATCACGTGAGAGACAATCGCCCAGAGAGAATTAGACGGCAGAAATAAGCACTTCTGCGTGGATTCCGTTCCCTAATCTCAACGATTTCGCGTACTTCTTTTGGAGGACGACTGCTGGGAGTGGGCGAGGAATCACGTGACGAGGGAGGAGAACCATCAGGAGTACGTGGACCATAGGCACCCGGAGAATTAGCGCGTGACCCTGCAAGCTAGTCGATTGAATGGCATTTACATCTAGTCTTATTATTATGCATTCTCCATATTTTCCTGGTTAGGTAATTATTTATTTTTCGTGTCTATGTCTATCAGATAATTAAATATGAACTCAACAGAGCTGGAACACGCATTGTTGTGTATCTACCAACAGTTAATTTCCTGCTACCGTAATGTGAAAACAACTGTAACAGACACAAATGCGAACTGATTAGCATACGGTAACAAGTACACTCACCAACTCCCATGGTGGATACAGCAGGTGACCCTGGACGAGGACTTCCAGGAGGAGTGCGCGGGTCAGGAATGAATCGATCCTCCCTCCATGTCTTTAGCGCCTTTTTCATCCGGGCTCGTTTCTGGAAGGATACAGCGATATACAACTGGTTGAAATGCGCTTTGCGTTTTACTCGGTGTACAGTGTGAGGCCGAAATACCTTGTCTCTGCAAATTTCCACATGTTTGCATGTACTTACATGTACACTTTATATATTTTTTACAGTAAAATTAATAAATGTTTACGAATTTACACACCTTTTCCTCCTTTTCTCGACGTTTTCTGTCAACTTCTACGATCGATGCCAATTTCTCTTCTGCACTCATTTCAGTGATGCCCTTCTTCTTGATCTGAATATCAACTTTTTGTCTTTCCCCCATTTTCTAGTAGACCGGAAGCCCCGCCCCTTATCATATTTTGGCCACGTCCCCTGAGGTAAACACGATTCGCACAAGCTTATTTATGTCGTTCAGAAGTCCCGACTTGATTTCAAGATAACCTAAACTACAAGGGTGATATCTAACTAAGGGCGTTGGACAAAGTTTGGAGCAAAAAAGAGGGCGGGATTTTCGGTCTTCAGCAAGTTCGAACTTTTCTTATATATCTGCATATAATAAACTTGAGAGAGGAGTGAAATGAAGCTTCTTACCCAATGGTTTATAGGGAGATTCGGGAGACGGCTTTGAAAGATCTCCGAATTCTCTGGTAGAGCTTTCAGGATATCCTGGAAAAAAACTAAATTGTTGTGACCTTATCCGACACCCAATCTACGAATAGCAATGAATAACATTTATTACTGAAAGGACATTAAAAATAAGAGTAGTAAATTATATTTATTAATAGAAAAACATTTAAAATGGAGGAAGAAACTGACCTTCCTCATGTCGTGGATCAACGTGTTCACATGAGTAGTGAGTTGTCCAGGAGGCTTGTCAGTCATCTTCGGCTGCGCAATTCATTTCATAAATGGGGATCAAAACACTTTCGCTCACAATGGAAAAAATACAGTTGTACACAAGGCACTTCCGACACATTTCAGCACAAGCGTTTAGCTCTGCCAGTTTTGATTTTCATGAGAATTGCGTTGTGCGGAAGTGTCGTGATTAGGGAACGGAATCCATGCAGAAGTGCATATTCCTGTCGTCTAATTCCCTGGGAGCTGTTGTCTCCATCTCACGTGATGGACAACCGCTCCGAAGGAATTAGACGGCAGAAATGTGCACCTGTGCTTGGATTCCGTTCCCTAGTCGTGATCCCCAAAAATACTAATATTATCCTACAACAAACTCTACCTTGGGAGTTACTGCCACCATTTTCATTTCCAGCAACTTTGATGCGTTCTCGATGGAGAGATGTCGTTCAGATACCTGACAAAGAATGAATTAGGGTTGGCAGAGTTTGCATGCGAGATAATCGGTTATGTTTCACGGAAGCTCTACAATTTTGATATATAGGCTTAGTGAATCATAACTGATTTTTTTTCAAAGACAAATGACATAAACGTACATTCATTTGCTGAATTTGCGTAGTGGTTGGAAGATAATTCAAGTAGATTCCTTTCTTTCTCCTTAAAGCTTCCATTCCAGCCATTTCGTCATTTTAGAACCGGCGGGAACGTGACATTTTGGAACTTTTTTTTAGTGCTGCTCGCCATTGACACAAGTTCCAAAATGTCACTTTCCCTTTAGAACGTACATGAGTTCCTCCTCAATGGCCTTTGTACGGGCGTCTTTCTCCTTCTGTGATGGAGATTGGAAGGAGACAGGAGTCTTGTGGTCCTTAATAATAATAATAATAGTAATAATAATATGTCTATCGCATGGTGAATTTCAAAGTAATAGACAGTAATTAATGCACATCTTTTCATTTCAATAATTGGCGTAAGAGTGAATAAGGAGTAATTATTAATCAGCAGAGGATAATATGATATTTAATATTTAACCTTCTCAGTCTGCTTCTTGGATGCGATAGGAGTCCACTTTCTATCCACTTCCTGCTTTACCAATGTCTTCTGCTTTACCGGAGACGCAGTCTTCATCTGAAAGTGCAGTGTTTTCTAGGGTTTCTAAATCGGAAGTGCATTTGTCATTCGTCAAATCCACTCGGAGCTGTTGCTATCGTTCGTAGAAATAGGCGCTCCGCAGAGATTAGACGAATGAGAAATGCACATTACTACCCTTTTAGAACCCCTACGGGGGACGGTTGTCTTTACGTTCAATAGACAACCGATTAATGACAAATGAACTTCACTACCAATTTAGAACCCTAGTGTTTTCCACATCCAAAATCATATCACCTACCAATGGCTTCTGCTTTTCCGGAGACGGACTCTTGAACGTCGTGTTTTTCATATCAAAAGCCGTATCATCAAACCCTAAATAAAACAATTCCAGACAGCAATAGTTGAAATATGATTAGTGAACGGAATCCAAGCAGAAGTACATATTTCTGCCGTTTAATTCCCTCGAAGCTGTTGTCCATCACGGGAGAGAGATAACCGCTCCGATGGAATTAGACGACAGAAATGTGCACTTCCGCTTGGATTCCGTTCCCTAATTATGATCATACCAGAGTTGTCGAAGAATGAATCATCATCGTCCCAATTGGAAACATCCACAGTCTCTTCTGCATTCATCTCGTTCTTGATTAATGCTTTTGCGAGTGGACTTTTAGACGGCAAAATCTGCAACTCATACAAGTAAAAACAAGGGTCTCTAAATCGGTGGTAGTAAAGTGCATTCGCATTCGTCTCTGATCCACTCGGAGCAGTTATCTATCAAATGTAGATAAAACAGCTACGCGGAAATCAGACGAATGGGAAATGCACTTTACTACCCATTTAGAAATACTAGAAAAGAAAACATTCGCTAGTTGTAAGCTTACCTTGGCTACTTGAGGCTTATTTTCAGCCAGAGGTTTCTTCACTTTGGGAGGCACCCATAAGGGCGCATTCTTGACGTACGCAGGCCGTAGCGGCTGCACCGAGGCCGGATGAATGCGGGGCGCACTCTTGGCAGGAGATGGAGTGAACACCACACTCTCTGCAAGGCATTTCACTCAATGAGTCAGAGGGGAAAGTGAGACTTATGCTGAAGTTCGGACTCTAGAGTATTGTAGGCCTGATACAGTAACCCTACGCTGCTGCACCCTTATCGTAATTCCACTCCGGGCTCTGGCATACTGTAGGTCATGCAGTAGTAGGGTTACTGTAGCAGGATAGCATACTGCAGACTGTAGTCTACAGTATCCTACAATGTACCAGAGTCCGGGTTTCAGCACTAGTTCCGTGAAAGCGACTCACTGGCAGAGCTCATAAACTGTTGTAGAACCTCCTCATCGAAGTGATGCACTTCTCTTCCATGTGCATCGATGAAGGGTAGAAGTCCCATTTCTCGAGCCTTCCTCTCCTTTTCTTTCAATTCCTCGTCCATGATCGATTTGGCACTTTCAGCCAAGGCTTTTCTTTTTTTCTCATGCTGCATATTCCTCCACTCTTTCCACTCTGCATCCGTCTTCGGCACTTTTTTCTGATTCAAATTTTTTTACAAAAATTAATTTAAAATATACCTCTGGTTGTGAAGTAGGAGCAGCGACCTTGGGTGTCAATCCGAGAGCCGACATCACTCCTGACGCGACAGCACCTAAAAGCAAACATTCTCAAAACAGACATGTGAGTGGTTGGAGTACGTCTTTGTTACCACAACTCGAAAGTGGATTTTCATTGTTACCCTAGGTACGTACAGTAGTGTGCGTCTGTCATATATTGACAATTATAATTTGACACCTACCTCTATCTTGCGAAGTTGGAGTGCCAATTCTAGGTGTAGAATTGATGGCAGGAACGAACTTCTTGACGTTGATTGGAATGTCTGAGGATGCTGTACTCGGAGTGCCACTAACAATTCCAGTCGGCATCGAAGGACGAAGACGCTAAACACAATATATGAGAACCTATGTATTGTATTTTCACAGCTAATTAATAATTACGTCTTATTCAATCTTACGCCGGTTAGTGGAATGAAATCATGTACATTAATTGCTGGCAATTATCTCGATCATGAAATTCACCATAGTTGGGTGGTGGTACATTAGTATCACCCTAGATTACGGTATTCCCCCTGTCTACCATGCGATAAACGTATTATTGCGTCATACTGTAGCAGCCCACCTTGAGAGTCTTCGGAACGAAGTAAGTCTCCTTGTCTATTAGCTCAACGGATGGTGAACGATCATCTGTATGCTGAGTTGCCTTTCCTTCACCATCTCCTCCACTTCGTTCCTCATTCCCTCTTTCCTGAGACAATTGCACCTAAAACTATGCATAAATGGCAGTGTTGCTAGAGTGAATCTCAAAGTTCATTGAATCCCTCTGCGCTCTCTATCACGCGGTCGTCTCTATGCGTCCTACCAAGCGATAGAGAGCGCATAGAGGGAGGGGGGGGGGGAAGAATTTTGGAATTCATTCTGCCAAGACTAATAAATAACAATATATTTAAATGAATTTACTCACAGAACTGCCCATCTCCGCTTTCACTTGAATTGAAGGCTTCGGCGTGGCAACGAGAGTTCTTCCAATCAACGAGGCTCCTGAAGAATACATTGATTATTTAGGCGGGTAAACAAATCAATCGATAACCTGCAACTCCTCTCGTAAGCGTTGATTGCGGCTTCAGTTCCGTTATAAGCTGCTGAAAACAATATTAGAGTGGAGATTCTACAGTATACCTTACCTGAGGAGGCTTAGAAGAGCCAGGCGTAATTGAATGGAACGCTTGAGTTTTTGCAGCAGTGAAAGGTCGTCTTTCTCCGAGTGATGGAGTTCTCTGTTGTGCATTTCCTATTGGAGAACCCTTAATCGACTACAAACTTCAGTGGGAAGAGAATGGAAAACCAACCGCCATTTGAGCTGTGCTTGAGATAGTCGAAGTTTTCATAGGACCATAGGGATAAGAAACATTCTGAAATATGTTGCATAAAAAAGCCCGATAATCTCGAGAATACAATCATTCTCTCAAAAGCTCAGTCTAAATATCTCACTTGTTCCACAACACCTCCTGCCGCATTCCACCCGCGCTTTACAACTGGATTAGAAGGTATTCGTTTGAATGTTCTGAAGGTGTCACCTTCTGGGTCATCAGAGTCTGCCATTGTTAACTGAATTATGAAATCATTTTGTTAAAATTGATCCGACAACAATTGTAAATAAATTTTACAAAAAAAACATGTGCCTGACGAACGGCGCGTTGCGGCGGCAGCGCGTTGCGAAAACTTTTACCTAGATGCCCCAGCGCGCGCCCCTTTGATAAGATTACTGTACTATTTTTGCGCGAAGTTTGAATAGTATCGGGGCGCGAGATTAAAATGTTCGCAGTAATTCCCTTTTTGTACCAATTTTACAAGTTATTAGCGTAATTACAGGCTATGAATCCATCACAGCAACCAGCAGGAGCGTTGGCAATTCAATTGATTCAACAATTGAAGCGGAATCCCGACCTCATTCCACCATTCCTCGTCAGTTTTTTGGACACCTTTCATGAAAATATCTCTTTTTGCAGTCCGAATTAATGAAGGCATGCACAAACAACATTAATGAGTTGTACGAGTTGAATCACGCTGATCTGTAAGTTGTTGTGGAGATTTCATGGAACAATCCCTAATTACTGTTCAGGTTGTCGCTGAAATCGGGCAATGTTGAGGATAAATCGCAAATGACCGTTCTTATCCAGGTTTGCACCCTTCGCAGCATACTTATTTCTAGGGATCGCATTATGGAACGTTATTGACAGCCGTTCATTTCTAACCCTCTAATTTCATTCGTAGCGGTCCTCTCTTTCTGTGCAGTGACGACCGCTAGGAATGAAGTTAGACGGTTAGAAATGAACGGCGGTCAATAACGCTCCATAATGCGATCCCTAGTCATTTCTTGTTTTCCCAGACTCGACAGTGCACTCTGAAGTTCGTTCGTCGTTGCTGCATGGCGTATGTGCACGAGAGAATGGAGAGGATTAAAGCGCTGCGATGGAAGTTCGGTCAGATTCCACAGGCGGTCAAGGTACATTTTGCTACATTTTGCCGTGTTTTATGACCACGAATTGGGCTCTCTTATTCAAAGCACATAGTACATTTGTCATTCGTCTAACCTCTGTCTATAACATGAAGAGAAAACTGCTCCGCGGAAGTTAGACAAATGACAAATGCACGAATTGCTTTGACAAGAGAATGCTAATCACGAATGATTTCCTTTAGCATTTTTTAAAAATTTTAATATCATAAATTTCAGCCGAATTTGTCCGAGTGCGAGTTGGAGTTGTTCAATGACTACTGCAACACACTCGCCGAGTATCAAACATCTTGCAGGTGAGTATGGTTGGCAGTTTGACTAGGTTTTCGGATATGTTTCACCGTGGCTACATTTATAAGAGCTGTGAAACATTTCCGAAAACCTAGTAAACTGCCAACCTTACAGGTGAGGCATTCATAATTATGGAACCGAATACGAGCAGAAGTGTGCATTTCTGTCGTCTAATTCCCCCGGAGCGGTTGTCCATAACGTGAGAGAGAAACAATCGCTCCGAGGGAATTAGGCACAGAAATGTGTGCGTCTGCTTGGATTCCGTTCCCTAATCATAAGCATTAATGACCGTAAAGACCGTTATTTTAGCAATGAAGAGCCTGTTGATATCACAGAGAACATGCAGCCTCCTAAAAACCTCTTCGCTCAGGTATTTAGCAACATTTTTCTGGTACTCATGTCGGAGCCCGGACTCTGGTGTATTGTAGGTTACTGTAGTATACTGTTCTGCTACAGTAACCCCACTATTGTACTTACTGTATACTACAGTAACCTATAATATAAGAAAGTCCGCTCTTCAGCAAAGGTACCAATTGTATATATCACCCTACTTGACACACTTATTTGCTGCAGGTGCGGGTCGTAGACGATTATGGCGAATTCGAGACGAGCAGAGGAGACAGTGTCATTCTTCGCAAGAACACGATAGTAAGTTTTTTTGGTTTCTGAAACGGTAGTAAAGTGTATTTCCCATTCGTTTCTTTTCTGCGGAGCGGTTGTCTCTGCGTTCGATAGACAAATCGCTCTGAGTAGACTAAACGAATGAGAAATGCACTTTACTACCGTTTTCAAAATTCCATTAGTGAGCGATACTTTCATTCATGGGCAGGGTTTAGAGACCGTGAATCGCACTTCAATCGCACATCGAAGTGCATTCATTCTCTCTAACTCTTGTACGAGCGGTTGTCTCCTTCAACTGATAGACAACCGCTCGTACAAGAGTTAAAGAGAATGAATGCACTTCGATGTGCGATTGATGTGCGATTCACGGTCTCTAGCAGGGTTCATATCAAACTTTCAATTGCAAAATGCACCGAATACACAATCGCCAATTTTGATTATCACAAAAACCGTTTCTTTGTGCTGTTCCTGCCCAAGTACTTTACATTTTGTCTTATTGGGTTGTTCATGCGAAATTGGAACCTGTTTTTATTATTGACTTGCTATTACGATTCTTCCTTCATACACAATGCCCCCGCGTACGGTCATGCTAGACCAATCAGAATAGATCACTTTGATGTAGAGAGGAAAAACATTCATTCGTATTTATACCAGTGGCTACATGCATTCATTTATTGTAACAAGCAAGGGCAAGCAACATAAGATATGAACATATTCTAGAATATCGAGTTTGGAGGATTTAGCAAAGGGTTTAGTTAGGGTTCTTTAATTGTTATTTTATTTTTCCTTTGTAACAAAATCATTACAACAGTAATGAAAGAAAATGTGAGATCACGGAACTGTATTGAGTGTATATCATGAAATATCATACGAAAAAAGATATGGGAACGTGACATTTTGGATCTTTGCGCAGTTGTGAGGAGTACAAAAATAGTTCCAAAACGATCGTTCCAAAATGTCACGTTCCCCGAAAGATATATGTGTGTAACGTTTGAAAATCATTAGCTTTTCAGCACTCTCTTCCAGCCAAGGATTGTGAGCCGCTTGTGCGACAGGGCGTCTTGGAGTACTGTTATTGAAGCGACGACAGAACAATATAATAACGATTATTACGACGACATCAATAATGGAGACACGGTTGCACTTATTGATACTTTCTTCACAATTTGACCCGGTTCGTGAGGCTTCTCTGCAAAAGTTTTTGTAATTTTAATACTTTTTCTGTCATTTTGATGCATACTCTTACGTTAGAAAATCGAATTGTAATTAGGTGAATATCCACTATTCCGAGGAATACATTGATGAGCATAAAGTGCAAATGAGTATACTTTCTGGTCCCACGTAGCTGCTCTTTTCTGCGTAGTAATGGTGCCTTTGATGAGTAACCCTCTCCTCGCCCCCTCCGGGCTCTTCGATACCGAACCTACCGGCGTCGGACGAACGACGACGACTCTTAAGATTGCGATGTGAAATCGATCTTTTTTAAAAGTTTTTTTTTCTTAAATCCGAATCGTGGACCCTCCTCCTCCACTTGAAAAAAGCGTTCAGACCATGCATTTCTGCACTAGAAATCAACTAAATCTACTTGTGACCATACTGTTAATGGCGGTGTCCACCTCCAAAAATATATTTGGCATGGTTTAGGCCGTATTTCAAATGGTCAACGCTTCCCAAACAGTATTTTTCACTCGCATGCAGTTCAAATGGCTACACTACCGTACCTTCATTCGACGCTCGTACACTTCAGGAGGAATTTCGTACTCTGTAGACTCAACACTCTTCAATTTGCGCAATTGACGAGGTGCAGACCTATTGGTTCATACCTACAAACCTAATCATGACGTGGTACTCACTTGCTGTTTAGTGTTGGTGAATCCGTCGGTCGAGATGCTTCGGTTATGGTTATCGCGACCTTTTCCGTCTACAAAATGAATTGTTGCTTTGCTTTAGTTCGGTCTCATTCCTTTGGAGCAGTGCTGACAGAATGAATCCCAAAGTAGGTTTCCAATCCTTCTGTGCTCTCTATCGCGCGGTCGTCTTTATGCCCCAAAGACGACCGCACGATATAGGGCGCAGAGAGGAGGAATGAAATTTGTGATTCATTCTGCCAAGACTACTTTGGATGCTTCTAATGCATCAACACCACTAACTCGAACAGACTCTGTCTTCCTCGGCGACCCTCCCGTCTTCGTGCTCCTCGAGTCCTTGTCAGGAGAAGAAGATGACGAAGTTCGTGTATCCTTACGGTCGTTTTCGCCTGAATCCGATTTTGCTTCGTTGAGCAACATTACGTTGAAGACTATACTGGGAACTTCTGCTGAATCCCGGATTTATATATATATTGTAAGGAACTATAGTATTATGTAGGCTACTGTAGTATACCCTAGGTATAGGTAACTATAGTATTATGTAGGTAGTGTAGTATACCCTAGGTACTAGGTATAGGTATAGGTAGCAGGTTTGTATACTACAGTAATCTAGCAATATGCGAGTCCGGATTTCAGCAGAAGTACTCAAAATTGTATGCACCTTCTTGAGCTGGCTTATATCTCTCGTCCTTTGATGATCTTCTTCGTATAGGTGAAGGTGGAATCTGAAGCTTCTTCTTATTGAAAGTACGAAGTGTTGTTTCTAACCTCTTCATCTTGAACTTTGACTTGGTGACCACCCTTTGACTTCGCTACTCCCGTTGAAGAAGCAAGCGATTCCGCCCGTTCCCTCTGTAAAGAATAAGGTTTCTACATCGGCAGTAAAGTGCATATTCCCATTCGTCTGATCCATTCGGAGCGATTTTGTCTATCGACCGTAGACACAACATCTCCGTGGTGATTGGACGAATGGAAAATGCACTATACTACCGTTTTATAAACCCTAGTACAGAAGTATTTCGAATAGAATCATAATGATATGGAAAGAAATAGTCACATACATGATGGTGGTGGTGATGGTGATGAGTTCGCTCCTTACTCGGAGTGCGCGGCAAATTCGGAGCCTTGTCTGAACATGATTGATCATTTGTGCCATACAATACATGCACTATTTGTCCATTACAAAGATGCACTTTTTTACAATTTGTGACATAGAATTTAGGGTGTCGCCGCTATCTGTGATTTTAGTGCAATTGTCATTTGCCTAGTCTCATTGTCAGTTGAGAGTGAGATTAGATGAATGACAATTGACAAGTCACTGATAGCGACACCCTAATGGAATCATAGCAACTACCTTGACTACTCTTGCTAGACTTGCCGGGAGAATAGTCCCTTGCACTGCCTTCGCTGTCATTTGACTTGCGTCGATGCTCCTCTGCCGCACGAATGGCCCTTGATGTACTAAAGACGATAGGGATACAATATTTTTAAATGATAAAACCTCGGTTGTTCATCGAACGTGATCAACTCCAGCTGTGGCTGGAACGATACAACTGGCGAATTGGAATTGAGCACTGGTTGAGCATCCGATCGAGTCATCTCGTCCTCTTCGTTGAGAACAACCACTTTGTTCTGAATTAGAACAGTTCTCAAAGGGATAATGTCACTTCAGCACAGACATATGAGGCCGGTCACATAAGCGGCGAGACGATTTAGCGGATTTTGGCCAAATTCCCGAAAGTATTTTTGATTTGCCTGAAATTAAAATATGTCACTCTACTAGAGCCCCTTAGAACCCCTGAGAAGTATGACACCTCAATTCGGTCTCATCGTCGAGAACGGGGGCTGCAAAGTTGCGGCATTTGGCACCTCCGGCTCCAATACGGCAACTTTCGGACGTCATAAAAGGCTTCAAAGTGAAGATTTTTCGATCTGGTTTTTTCATCACGTAGGCCTTGCGGGCCTTCTCATGATTATTTGTTTCACCTAATTTATTTTCGAGCCTTTCGTATTTTACAGATAACTTTCGATTTCAGCATTTCTTCCTGTAGATGATAACCGAGTGATTTAGGGTGGATATGAGACAAACAGAAAGAAGCAGCTTGAGGAGAGGATTCGAACGATATGCAAACGAAAAAAATACGCGACCCAGTATTTGAGAAAAATGCACTTTTGTGATTTCATGCAAGGACGCAAAAATGTGACGAAATGCCATGTTTCGGATTTTCTACAGCAAGATGCAGGCTTCATCAAGGGTCAAGCATACCGGCATTGGATAGTACTAAAGTAGTACCTTGCA
>JACMIF010000960.1:11913-28830 GCA_014805445.1 Diplogasteroides magnus
ATCCTCCCTAAATCACTCGGTTATCATCTACATGAAGAAATGCTGAAATCGAAAGTTATCTGTAAAATACGAAAGGCTCGAAAATAAATTAGGTGAAACAAATAATCATGAGAAGGCCCGCAAGGCCTACGTGATGAAAAAAACCAGATCGAAAAATCTTTAGTTTGAAGCCTTTTATGACGTCCGAAAGTTGCCGTATTGGAGCCGGAGGTGCCAAATGCCGCAACTTTGCAGCCCCCGTTCTCGACGAGGAGACCGAATTGAGGTGTCATACTTCTCAGGGGTTCTAAGGGGCTCTAGTAGAGTGACATATTTTAATTTCAGGCAAATCAAAAATACTTTCGGGAATTTGGCCACAATCGTCTCGCCGCTTACGTGACCGGCCTCATATCCGCAAGCGCATTTAGGAAATTCTGCCAGCTTAGATTTTCATGTGCCGATTTCAACAGGATATTTGATTATCTCATCGAGACGATTCGGAATCACTATTATTTTTCTCCTATTTCGGAACAATTGTACGGAACTTTGTCGCGCTGAAATGACCTCCGCGGAAGTGCAAATGTCAGCAAATTTCCCCATTCCAGTCTCAAACTGTGAACTACTTTCTTACGAGTCTCGGACTATACGATTGAGAGACACCTACTGTTAACCAACCTCATTGCTCCACTGAACATGGCCGATATCCTTGTGTCTTTCTTTCGTCTTATCCTTTCGTTTCTGCTCGTCCTCCTCTTGTCTGGTATACTTAAGAGGGAGAGCATTATGGTTTCTAAATCGATAGTAAAGTGAATTTCTCATTCCTTTGATTTCCGCGGAGATATTGTCTCTACGTTATGTAGACTACAGTTCCGAGTGGATTAGATGAATGAGAAATGTACTTATACTATCGATTTAGAAACCCCAACGAAAATAGATAGAATTGATTAGGGTTCAAAAACGGTAACTTTGTCGTTATAATTCTCCGCCGCGCGTTTGTATCATTCCCTCATAGAAAAACGCGCTGCGGAGAAGAATGGTGACAAATTTACCGTTTTTGAACCCCTATATGGAATAGATGCGATAGTTCACCGTCAGGAATCCTCCCACTCCTCCCGTCCTCCACAACCCGTTCTCCTTTGCAATTCGGACTCGTTCGCTGGTGCGGAAGAACGCGGTTTCCCGTTCTCGTCGCGAATCGTGCACTTTCTAAAAGGGTTTCTCAAAATCACCAGTAAAGTGTATATATCATTCGTCTTTTTCCCGCGGAGCGGTTATCTACACGTTCGATAGACAACAGCTCCGAGTGGATTAAACGAACGAGAAAGCTTTCTACCACTATTCGATAATCAATACCGTAAATGATGTGCTGACCGCTAAGTAAATGGAGCATTTGGCAACGGCGAAGAAGAGGTAGACTTGGAAGGCGGCGATGAGAAGAAGAACAGAGGCTAACCACATACGTTCCATTAGGGATTGCAACTGAACTTGTAATTGTAATGTGTGAAGGACAAGTGAACTTTTGCGCCATAATGGTGAAATAAACATTTTCTTAGTACAAGTGTGCATTCCCTCATTATGGCGCAGATGTCCACGGTGCTCTTGTCTTTTACCCCTTGTAGTTATCGTAATATGTTCAAAAGTATCTCCCATCCAGTAGGTGAAAACGAGAGAAAAAGAAGTAAGCTCTTTTTTCGCCCTTTCAAATAAATGGCAAATGTTTCACGGGGTACAATTCCATCGCCTCAGATATTCGTCTTTCTACAACATGGAATGGTGCCAACGGAGGCTCCTTCATGATTAGCATGATTCTCCTCCCGGGCGAGGGAACGAACCCGGATGTTTAGGGTCTGGGTGGTGGAGATCACCCATTACACTATACGAACTGGTTAGTTCAATGGTTGAATGAGCTAAAACATACCGTGAATTCTCTCTTGTGTGTGTACAGATCACCGTAGAAATATGACCACGCGTAAAGGACAAAGTAACCGACGGATGTGAGTAGGAATATAGCCTGCAACTATGACCTGATTAGTGTTTCTTTATCGGTGGTAAAATACATTTCTCACTTGTCTACTGCACTAATTGTCAGAGCGGTTTTCATCGATTAGACGAATGACAAATGCACTTTACTATCGATTAACAGTCTTGATTTTTTGATAATAGTATTTGTTTTGATTCATTTTCACTCGTTAAAATATGACTGTTATCTCTTGTTTCTATTCATTTTAGTTTGATTGTGCAAGTAGTTCCGAAATATGATACTAATGTCAACTGATCCATTCCAGTCCGAGGAGACATGTCACGCCTGCTGTTTTCTCACAGAGACAACTCGTAATAATGGGGATACTTTACAGCATCCGACAATCGGCTCAGACCGATGAGCTGGCACAAAGAGACATCGATTTGGAAAAAATGGTGGAAAACAGCTGGACATTTGCGCCATAATTGAGGAATCGACAGACAGCGCGCAAGTGTCCATGTCACCATTACTGCGCAAGTATTGATGGCGCAGTTGCCTTACACCGGCAAAACATGAGCCTTCTTGGAGTCGTAAATTTGTTGCTTTTTGTGCAAACTAATTGCGATTGCGAGCGAATTGACAGCTGTTATCTTGCAAGAAGAACCGAGTTCGTTCACGTGATGTAATGGGCTGTAAATACAACGGCCACATGTACGACAATATTGTCATTCCCGTATTATTGTGGTAAACGGAGTTGAAAGTCAGCTTCTATATCTTGAGCGTGAAACCTATTCAAAATCACGGCTATTCGTCAGAGAAACGACGAAATAGCACACAAATTTGAGAGTGCATAGTCGTCAGCCAGATGGAGTGTGTACCCGGTATATCAAGTTGGTTTCCCCCAAGAATATTGACTGTATTGTCATTCCCCGTGAAGGCAAACGAAATCCCCAAGTTCATTCCGTCTTCCTGTATTCTCCAATGCGCAGTCGACTCTATGAATTGGAGACGACCGAACGAATGAGAGAGCGCAGAGAGGCAGAATGAACTTGGGATTTCATTAGCCTTCACTAGTCATTCCTGTATTGTCATTGTCAATACGTGATGTAATGGCTGTAAATGTCACCTGTATGAATAGATGTGGGAAGAGGAGGGTGGATGTGTCGGACATGATACCACAGAACATCAGCAAGATCTGCAATGAGATATAATAGGTATTAAATAAGGTGTCGCGTCGCATTCATCATGTCTCTGCTCTCTGAGGAGCGGTTATCTTCTATAAAATGCAGAGACAACCACACCTCATTGTCAGAGAGTATAGTCAATTGATCATGATCGAACGGCGGCCCCTTCTCGTAACAAATGCACTTTCCTCCAGAAGATTACATTCTTCCCTTCGTCATGATTTAAATCGGGCCACCCACTATAATGACGAATGCACTCGCAAGACTCACATGCTGCACCTTATGATGGATATATGCATCCACGTGCATTCTCGTGACTACTGACGTGACTTCTGAGTCACAACAATTGCTCAAAATAAATTTTGCCGCGGGTTTGAGAGTGCAATGAACCTGTCTATTTTGTTTTCAAGACAAATCCCACTAAGTGCATTTCTCATACGTCTAATCCACTGTTGCCTATCGGAGACAGCTGTTCAGCAGAGATTAGACGAATGAGAAATGTAAAAATATAATAAAAAGAAATGTACTCCACTACCGTATTTGAACCCAAAAATCTCACCGATACGAGAATCAGAATGAGCAGCAGCGTGATAATGTAGTCGAAGACGAGGGTGAGATTGAAATGGGCGAAATCGAAGATGAGACAGTCCCGCAAGATCCTGCAAAGGGAGTTTTCCAATGTCTAGGGATCCCAAACCCGCGATTTTTCCTGATCCCGCGCGAGGTTATTCACTTTGACGGCTCAGACAAAGCATATTCAGTTCTGGATATTTTTGTTCTTGGATAAACCTATGTTCTGTATTCCTCGTCTTCTTTTTCTTTTTTCTTTCAGCGCTCTAGTTGTTTCACCAGATTTATAGCCATTCTGCAGATCCTCATCCTTCGATCTTCCGGACATCATTAACCCCTATTTCCTCCTTCTCCTTCCACCCAATCTTTCTCACATTCATCGACAGGGGAGAAGCGACAACTGTTTTCTTACTGAGGATATGCGAGTTGGAAGAAGACATGAAGAAAAGGGACACAAGAAGAAGGGAAGAGTGACAAAGGCGTTCCACTCTTAGTCTCAACATCAGATTCAATAGTAGTCCTATCACCAAATTGCGCTCAGATACCAAATGGAAATGATGAACGACAATATTCGCAACGCATTGAATGCTAGGGATAGGTCCTCGAAAATAGAGTGAACTTTGAACTTGAACTTTTCTGTCTGGGCGCATTTGTGAATTTTTCACCCTCTTTCTTCAAAGACAACCGGTGCCGGAATGAAAGGACAGACTGCGAGGTCGCACTATTTTACACAATGGGATCCCAAATCAATATGATTTGAATTTAATAAATACATTCTTCATATAATAGAAGATAATACGCACGACTTATCGCAGAGTGTGTGATGCTCGCTCTTCCACAGTAGTTGTTGTATGATTCCGAATAGAAGAAAGGACACAACTGCGCCTTCCAGCAGTCCGAGAAACACGGTTCCCACCTGAATGGGTCGATTGAACGACTTGTCCCGACTAGTGATCGCATTATGGAACGTTATTGACAGCCGTCCATTTATTGTCGTCTAATTTCATTTCTAGCGGTCGTCTCCGCGAAGTTATCGACGACCGCTGCGAGTGAATTTAGACAACTAAAAATGAATGGCTGTCAATAACGTTCCATAATGCGATCCCTAGTCCAGACTAGAGTGGGTGGAAGAGGAATACATGGGGAATTCACATCAAACTTTCTGATCGGACCTCATGAGGGAAGAAAGACATGCTCGAACATGCAGGAATGTCAGCACTCTCGTTCCTCCTTATATCTTCTGGATAGAACGGTCAAAGGAATTTCCTCTTCCACATACGCTAGTACAGACAGTTACTATTACGGTCTCCAAGAATAAGTCAGTGCAAAAAGTGCATTTCTCGTTCGTCTAATTCCTGCGGTGCAATTGTCCATCGAACTTGAAGACAATCGCACCTCGGATATTAGACAAATGAGAACTACACTTTACTAACGACTTAGAAACCCTAGTAAATCAAGATGAACAATGAGCAATATTTGGGATTCATACCTTTATGTGGCAGCAATCACAGCACGTTCTGTACCGATCTGCTGATATTGGTTCCTTCTCAGTAACGCTCTGAAAAGCACAACTTTAGGACAAAATTAACTTCCCCACAAACTAGGCTTTCTAAAACGGTAGTAAATTATCATTCGTCTGATCCACTAGGAGCGGTTTTCCATCCACAAAACCGAAAAAGCCCACAAACCGTCTTGGCCGGAGCTGGCATAGAAGCCATCGCAGACATTCTACTGTAGTTGGTCTGCTGGTCCTTGATCGCAGACAGTGAATCGGGAACCGCAGCCATCGCGTCCATCCTTGTGTAGTTGCTCATAGCATGCAATATCGATTGTTGCTCGATGATAGCCACTGATCCGCGGTCACCATCAGAATTGAACGCTGAACCGGCATTATTGATAGATTTATACGTTAGTCGTAATATAAACGCGGGAACGCGGACAAAGAATAATTATTATGATGAAATAAGTGATATGAATATTACAAGGATGAAAGAGTGCTCATGAGGTCATGACTAGGGGTTCTAAAACGGTGGTAAAGTACATTTCCCATTCGTCTAATCTCCGCGGAGCGGTTGTCTCTACGAGCGAAAGGTAACCGAGTGGATCAGACGAATGAGAAATTCACTTTACTGCCGTTTTAGAAACCCTAGTTTTGACTAGATTGGAGAATTCGTTAACGGGTAGTGAAAGCAATGGGTGATCCTATGAGAATTGAACTATGAACGATCAAGTGATTAGGGGTAGAATGATGTGAGTCGAAAATAGCGAGTGGGGAAAACAAGTCGTGTTATGAAAGAACACGAGATGAGAACTATAGTGGGTGGGGTAATGAATAACTTCCTCATTCTCCTCCGAGCTGTCCTCTCTCAACCTCAAAGACAACTAGACAAGGAGGAGCATGTGGAGGGTAGAAGCTGCTCATGACCCCAAATCTCCTTGAGAACTCGTCAATAGGAGCAGATATCCCTCGATCAGTGTTGCTAAACACGAGAGAAGGATGAGGCTGAGAGATGTAGAGTGGGCAATGGTGAGACAGAGGAGTCCTAAGAGGAGGAGGAGAACACGTATCGAGAGAGCAGTGTAACAGGAGCGCCATGGGCCTTTGCGCCAGAATAGCGAAATGGACGCTTGCGCCGTTAGAGTGCCGAAAACGATGGTGCATCTGCCCACATCACCCATATGGCGCTAAAGAGTCCTCCGCACGGAGGGGGGAGCGGGTAGAGATTAGTGAAGGCAAATGAAATCCCAAAGTTCATTCTGCCTCTCTGCTGTCTCATTCGTGAAGTGGTCTCCAATTCATAGAGACGACCGCGCGTTGGAGAATAAATAATGACGCAATGATCTCGGGCATTTCATTTGCCTTCACTAGTAGAGGTCCCGGATGGCACGATGAACATAGGAAGAAGAGTCAGCTGGCGAGATCGTGACGTCAATGGGGTGAAATAGTGTGGGGAACGGAGAGGGAACAGAGAAAGAGAGGGTGGCGAGAGAGTGTGTGATAGTAAGAGGGCAGAGGGGGCACAAAGGCATCGAGGTGGTGTGCTGCAATCTCAGATCTCAGATTGCATAGGTGTGAAGGTGTATGATGTGAGGACAAATGAAATCCCCCAAGTTCATTCTGCCTCTCTGCTCTCTCACTCGCTCGGTCGTCTCCAGTTCATGGAGACGACAGCGCGTTCGAGAATGCAGGATGACCGAATGAACTTTTCATTTGCCTTCACTAGTGGATGAAGAGGGAGGAAGAATATGTTGAGCACTCAACTTATGCTCCATTGATCATCTGAACTAATTGCAAGGATCAAGGAAGCACAAACGAAGCACCAAAGACTCCAGACCCGATGGAGAGACGACGTTTACAGTTTAGAGGATGATTGGACATGGCTTGGGAATAGAGGATTTCAATGCACGCTTTGGTCAGTAAATTGCTAACATGTGACTCCTGTGAACTAATTGTAAGGTCGAAACCTAGACATTTTGCATGACACATCTGTTCAGCAATTGCAACTCAAGTAGCTCATCCGCAATTCATGAAATAGTGATAGTCCGGTGGAACTTCTAATGACCTTCACACGGATCCGAATCTAATCGTAAAGACTTTAAGTAAAGTACATTCTGGGCTAAAGTGCATTCTCTTTCTCTAGTTAATTATCAGCGGTAGTCTATGAGCAGCGACAGACGACAGCTCCGATGGAAGAGGGGTAAAAGAATGTACTTTGGAATTGAATAAGGATCCGCTGAAAGGTCACTATTGTCCATCAGCTTCGCGATCAACCAAATCTTCTGATTAACCAATTGGACTCCTCAACCGAACGGATTATTGGCAAGGTGTTGCATAAGCATTACAGCTCGAAATTTTTCGAGGTGCTATGTAATATTATCGACTTCTAATTCGTTTGAAGGTGAAGTAAACCGACCGAGAGAAAAACTGTATTACATTTTTGACAGAAGACGGTAGTAAAAAGTTTTGTGACTCGTCTAATCTCTCTTGAGCGCCTCCGCCATGTGAGAGAGGACAAGTGAAATGAGATTAGACAGTTAATTACCATAGCACAGTAGTGAAGGCAAATGAATTCCCCCAAGTTCATTCCGTCATCCTGTATTCTCCAACGCCCGGTTGTCTCCATGAATTGGAGACGACCGAGCGAATGAGAGAGCAGAGGGGCAGAATGAACTTGGCGATTGGATTTGCCTTCACTGTCCATAATATCTCATCATTCTCCAGTTTGTCTGTCCACTAGGCGGTCGTTTCTTCTTTCGTCGACGTACCATTGACGTGTACTGATGGGTGCAAGACTTGAGTATAACGTACCGTCGGATTTCGAGAAGAGAGTGCGGTAAGGTTTTCCTCTCGAATAGGAACTGCTAGCCTTAATCTAAGGTTTCGCCGTGCAGAAGGCCTTTTCGGTACTACTGTTGATGCACGGACCCTAGTATATTGTAGATTACTGTAGTCCTGTTACAGTAACCCTATTACTGTAATCCCACATTAACCTGCAATACACTAGCGTGCGGCCATCAACAGAAGTTCTGCATCATTACCTTTCGGCCGAGGCGAAACGTCTCGAAAACCGCTAACTTTACTTTCTATGGTTTTCCTGCTCATAGCGCAGATCCAGCAACCACAACAATTATTTCCTGAGCATAGGTAGTCCTACTACTGTATCTTATCCGATTCATTGCTTGTTGAGGGAAGAACAATCTTCGTTCACTTGCCAGCTTGAAGCATGGACTGCACCTGTGGAAGAGCAGAAGGAGAAGAAACCATCATGCGAGGACGTGTTTCAGAGGTTCATAGGCTGTTAAATAATTTTATCCTAGACTCAGGGACTATCCATAGGGGATTGGGATTAATGTTGCATTGTTGATAGGGAGAAGTTCTCCTCGACTCGGTTTTCTATGGCCTCTCAGAGATTGAAGCTGAATGCACTTCTCCCAATCAACAATACAATAATTTATCCATGCATACGCTCTTGGGATCAAGGGCAGTCTTCGATTAAATAGTCATAAACTGTCCGTCGCATTTCTTCTCTGTAGCGAGTCCTCCCAAGGAAATTGACGAAAATTTACGACAATCAACGACGCAACACTAATAGGGATCATGGAATTGTTAGAACAATCTTTTAGTAACTAAATGTAGTTTTACTCCTTTTATCGTTTCTTTCCAGCAAGCGAGTGTCCACAATCCTCTTGGAAAGACGCAGCGAGTTCAATCCCGGGTACTGCTGCCATCTGACACTGAAGAATCCCACAGACAAGGCAAGTATTGGAAAACCTATTCCTCTACTATGGTTTGTGACTTCCTGAATGAAAGGGCCTCATTTTCAGTAAATTCCATAAATAGCCACAGGAGTGAAAGGAGTTGTTAGTAACATATTCGTGTCAGAAATATCTTACTGCGCGATTGTGGTATGATTAAATAGTGCTGATAGCCTCGTAAAGTGTTGTGTGAAGTCACGAATCAGATTGAGATAGAAATAATTACATTTCAGATGGTTACTTTCATCGTCCGCAAGCCAGACAATCCCACTTTCGTGGTTACGCCCAAAGTATGCGTTCTCTTCTTTCGAATACATTACAATTGTAAATAGCGTTAATTGTGTCCATGGTGGATGTACCTAGGTAATGGATAAGGGCAGTTCTAGAGACGAATCAATCGCTTAGTAGGGCTTCTGAAGCTCTAAACACGCCCTGTACTTCATGAATAGGGAACGGAATACAAGCAGAAGTACACATTTCTGTCGTCTAATGCCCTTGGAGCGGTTGCCTCTCTCATTCGACAACCTCTCCGAGCGAATTAGACGACACAAATGTGCACTTCTGTTTGGATTCCGCTCCCTTATCATGAGCTCTAAAAGTTTTTATGCTTACACAGGTGGATGTTGTGGAGCCGGGAGGGGAGAAGCCCATATTCTTCTCCTTCACTGCCAAAACGACATCGTTGCCGGATGATCTCACTTTTGCCTTCACAATCTACGCGGTACGACTGCACACAAAAATTAGATACTGCCAAAAAAAGCTCCAAAAAATGCCGATATTACCAGTTTCATTCGTAAAACTGCCGGATTTGGCAGTTATTTTGTTTGTTTTTTTCGTTGCAATTGCACTAATACCGCATATTTAGCACAGTATCACTGACGACAAGCAGTTGAACAAGGTGAAACAAGAGATGAAAGTGTGTTCTACGTTGACTGCTCGAAAGGTTGTGCAGATTGGTTGAGACGAGGGAGAACGATTCGAATACTTAGATTTGGCAGAAGCTCAGGAACCAGAAGTGCACTGATCTCATGTGGCTGCCTGTTGCATTCAAGACCCAGGCATGTTTTTCGTTGACTGTTCCCGAGTCGGTCTCACGTCTCAGATCACTCAACTATCTTATTCGTCCTTTCCTACTATGGTTGGCAGTTTGACTAGGTTTTCTTTTCGGATATGCTTCGCCGTGGCTACATATATTGAATTTATAAGAGCTGTGAAACATAACCGAAAACCTAGTCAAACTGCCAACCTTATTTCCTACCCTACGGAATAGGGTCATATCCCAGCAAAATATCTATAACCTCTCCGTTATATACTTGATCAAGCTTACTAGGCAGTGTTAGGCCTAGTACATTCTTCTCCTAGTCACTGCATCCAGTTTGTGCGGAAAACGCACTTGCCGTAAATATGAGTTTGCCGTATTTAGTAGTTGAAGCGTATACCCATAAGTTGGGCCATAACTCTGCCGCGAATGACTTCGGTCATTTGATCAAAAGAGACTTTTACCTACATGCTCCCCTTACTCCAATTTTAATATTCATACAACGTAGTACCTATGTCTATCAACTCAATTTTTAAAAAGATTTTATAAGATTAATCGAATTATTGATAATCGAAGGAAATTGTTCGATTTAGCCAACTCCTGGCCGAACTGCATGCAATAAGCGTCATGCCGACTACCTTCCGCGTCAGAAGTTTGACGCCAAAGGACATCAAGGTGTGCTTGCAATATGAAATTGAGAGAACCAATTAAGATAAATCGGTAAAAAGTACGTTTCCGATTCCCGCGGAGCGTACGTCTCTACGTTCGATAGACAACCGCTTATCGGAAATTAAACAAATGAGAAACGTACTTTACTGCCAATTTATAGTAACCTATTTATAGTGCATCTCTCCTTTTCGCCA
Source organism: Diplogasteroides magnus (assembly GCA_014805445.1). Taxonomy (NCBI): domain Eukaryota; kingdom Metazoa; phylum Nematoda; class Chromadorea; order Rhabditida; family Diplogasteroididae; genus Diplogasteroides; species Diplogasteroides magnus. The sequence continues at coordinate 22,765 of JACMIF010000960.1, forward strand.
TCACGGCGCAAATGTCCGTGGCGCTCATGTCTTTCACCTCTGCTTACAGTCTGACTAATACCGTAATTACAGTGAAGGAGGAAGAGGAATACGATCCACTTCGTCACGATGACGATGATGATCTCCCTTCTGCAACCGAGAACCCGAGTCCACCCATGAAGTCAAAGTCGAAGGAGAAAACACACGAATAGGGCTGTCAATGGTCATGTTTAGGGTTCCCTCATCATTACATTCAGTGCATTTGTCACTCGAAACTTCGAGCGCTTGTTTTTCAAGTAGTTTCCATTGATACACTAGGCACGTCAGGGAATTTACACTTCTATCATACAATTCGTCGAACCTCCTGATGTTTATTGGATGAAGCAAAAACTTCTCTGTGGAGGGTCGGACGAATGACAAATGCACTGACATAAGGGAACTCTAGTCATATTACAAGTGTTGGAATAAAATCACAATTTTCAATAAAATCTCTCTAAGTTCCCGCGATCAGTGGGTGGCTTCATTGAATCTCGACGCTTTTTTGGCAACTCGCCTATCAGTTTGACGAATAGGCAATTCAGGATTCATTCCTCTGTTTGAAACCACACAAACTCCACAACCCTTCTCGGTTTTCCTGACAAGCACCAGAGTCTGCCAGGATGAATGTTTGTTCACTTTGCTGTTCTCTCCTGTCTCCGACTTCCCCCCACTCCCCTTCCTCCTCTCCATCTCTACTCCTCTCCAGATATTTTCCTCCCTCTCATGTGCTCTTTCTCCATCCCCTTCAGAAGGCTTCGTCATGTTCAAAATCGATCGATCCGTCGTCGTATATGCACATTTGAACTGGCAGTTTGTATGCGAAATCAGTTAGGTTTCAATGACAATATAAATCAAGGTTTTATGGCATCCGTAAAACATAACCGCTCTCGCATACAAACTGTTATGCCTAATGCACATTAATATATTTATCTGTAGTCACTCCTTTGAAGGCTGATCCCATTTTGTTGACTGGCATTTTTGTGCATAGGATTATGTTTCTGAACATAGTCCAGATAGAGTTGTGTGTCTTCTCGTCCTTTCACAACTAAATCACTTGTAATATAGCCTGTTGAGTCTTGATAGGTACTTTATGCGGTAACGGTGATGATAAGAATTAGAGTTTCAAAAAATCAAATTTTGTGCATTTCTGATTCATCTGATCTCAGCGGACCGTTTTGTCTTTAACTTCGATCGACAACCCTTTCGCAGAGATTAGATGAATGCGAAATGGAAATTTCCTTTTTACAATTAGACCCCCTAATGATCAAGGTGAACGCTGTCCACGATACGACATTCGTTACGCTTTTGTTTTGACGTCGACTCATGCTCATCGATGTTTGGGCGACTCATCCCCGCATGTTTTACATAGGCAATTGCAAAAACAACACTTTCTGTTTCGACAAGTGTGACAACTGAACGTGTATCCATCTCAAGCTTGAACTAGGGTTTCAAAAACGGTAGTAAAGCGCATTTGTCGATCGTCTAATCTTCGCCGAGCTGTTTCTCTAAAAGTAATATATAACAACTCCGCAGATATTAGACGAGTGACGATTCTACTTTACTACCGTTTTTGAAACCCTGCATTAAAGGAGCCACAAAGGGGAATTAATTTGCATGCACTTTCGGGTTCACTTCTCTCCATTCCCCCAATTTCTCGTCGTCAGAGCGGTCTACTCTGACAACGAGAGAGTAAGGGGATTGGAGAGAAGTGATCCCGAAAGTGCATGCAAATAAATCTCCCTTTGTGGCTCCTTTAAAGTTATAATGACACTCACAGCAGGCAATGAGTAACGACATGGAATTGCCCTCACGCCCACACCATCTGACGGTTCCACCCAATCCGAACTTGCGACCACTTCACTTAGATACCTCAAATGGACATATACCCGGCAGTTCGTCACCTTTCGCGGTACGCAGATTCGATGAAAATTAGGGGTTCTAAAGCGGTAAATTTGTCGTCATTCTTCTCCTCCGCGCCGTAGTCTCATTCCCTAATGGAGGACCGCACGGCGGAGAAAAATGACGACAAATTCACCGATTTTGAACCCCTAATGAAAATGAATGCAAAAAACTGTCAGAACAACTGCCGGTTTGCCTTTTGTCAGTTTCAACCTGACACTGACGACAATTTCATTGTCATTGGTAACAGTGAAACTGTGAAAGGGCAAAGCGACAGTTTTTTCTGTGTGAACAGATACCTGTAACATTTCACTTTACTCTTTTGTTCTCTCTGTGCGAAGATGATAGACGAAAATCCGTGCAAATCCCTTGCCCGTTGTGCATTTTGCTTTGCGAGATGAAGAGGGTTCATTTTTCAAACAATCAGGTAAAGCATTGATCATTTTTGTTTCTCATGCTTTGGCAGCCCTGACACTTGTCAGCGAAACTGTCAGTTTCTATGTTGGCAGTTTCACTGTCACTGGTGACAGATTCGCTGATATTTATTTTATGTGTGAAATAATATTGGTCACATTTTGAAACTGTTGACAAGAATTGCTACGAATACATGTAGAATTTATTCAGGACCTCAATTCTCCTGCTCTCAGCATGAAGATCAAGGTGCCGAAGAGGGCGTACTCATTAGACGATCCACTGCAGAGGATAGACACACCAATGTTTGACAAGGTAGTATGGTTTCTAAATTGGTAGAAAACGCATTTCGCCTAATATCCGTGGAGCTGTAGCCTCTATTCGTTCGATAGACAGGAGATTGGACGAATGAACAGTGCATTGTTTGCCGTTCTAGAACGGGAGAGGGGGAAACTCCCTCTAGATTAGGAGGTTATTTGTCGCATCTTCAAATCGATCACATTTCAGAAAGCTCAAAGGACGAGGAAGAAAGGCCCATCATCACAATCTACTGTTTTGACGATGGCGGGTATGATTTACGCTTTCTGAAACGGTAGGAAGTACATTTTTCATTCGTCTAGGGACAACCGCTAAGGGGGATCAGACGAATGAAAAATTGACCTTATTACCGGTTAAAAAACTATAGAAGGACTCAGAATGTTCTGATACGGTAATTATTTTAGGTCTCTTCATCGTCGGTCTGCTCCTTATGATCAGTGGAATTATCGTCGTTATTCTGGTAAGGATTTTTTGGATTCTAAAAAAAAGACATCACAAAAATATATGACTATTGGCAAATATTTGACCCAAAATCCTTTTACAGCAGACGCAACTCGCATTCGTCATAACCGGCTGCGTTTTCATGGGAATCGGCTTTACGATGCTTTTAGTCTGCGCCGTGCTTCAGGTAAGTTCTTCAGAACGAAACCAGGGGTTCCTAATCGATAAATTTGACGACATGCTTCACCGCAGCGCGGTTGTCGCACTCTCACATAATAGCGACAAATTTACCGATTTCGAACTCCCAAACTTCATTCAAAAATGGCTACCATTCCAGCGAAAAAACGTGGCCAAGTACGTCCGCGACCTCAATCAAGACCTTTACTTCCTGAACATGGGAGAGTCCAGGATGTGGAAATACATGTTCGACGATTAAAAATTGACATTATTGTACATATTTTATGAAACTGTGTTGTTTAGGTATTTTTGTTTCCTTTAGGGTTTCCAAATCAGCAGTAAAGTGCATTTCTCATTCGTCCGATCCTCTCGGAGCGTTTGTCTCTGCGGTCGATAGACAACCGCTCCGAGTGGATTAGACGAATGAGAAATGCACTTTCCATTTACCGATTTAGAAACCCTAGTTTCCATATTCTTCACGTGACAGGTTGTAAGAGGTGACATAGGTTGTATGACGTGCCGGTTGTATTCATTCATTTTGCCTTCATTCCATTGGAAAAGACAGCATAATCAAAGTAATATTGGATAGTATTCGCCTTCAAAAAAACTGTCGCCCCACAGTTTGGAACTGTCGTCTAGAAACAGTTTAAAATCTTGCTCGGTGACAGTGTGGGTACTCAGTCGACAGTACCTATAACCTGTGGAAAGGACAGTTTTTCTGTGTGTTGATAACGGAATTTCGGACGATGTATTTAAATTTTTGAATTTCCCCTCATTCAATGAAGGTTGCTGAATGCGAGATAAAATTCGATTCCCTGTCTAATCCCATTGCCCGATCCTTATCAATCTATTCACTGCAAGAGATGCAATTCCCATGCATTTGAGTGATTTGAGATGGAAAGCCGTGCCGGATCTCGAAAGATAGTGAGAGCAGAGACAAAGGAATGTGATAGTGATAGGATAAAGGGATATATGCCCAAACGGGTCTTCATCTACCCGCCCCCCTTTCCCTTTCCACCCGAGTTGGAAAGGGACAACAAACACCAGTTTATCTCCCATTCGCCCGTTATCTCCGCCCGACAAGGTCCTTCCCTTTCCCTCTTGGACATAGACGATCCGATAGGCTCAGTCGAACTTATTATCCCCCCGAACTGGAATGAGTGAGAGTGGAAGAATGAAGGGGAGACAATAGAGGCTGCTGCTGCTGTTTGAGATATTGAGTGAAATGTGTTTGAAGGGCAATTGAGTACGATACGAGGAAGTGGTTGATGATAATGAGATTTATTAAGTTGTGCACGGATGCGCAGCAATGATAAATAATATGAGCAATTGCAATGGTGGTGAGGATGGATTGAGAAGGCCCGTGAATTGCAATGGAGGATGGTTTGTCGTTGAGGACATCGAGAAGATGCTGAGGAATGAAAAGGGGAAGGCGAGTAGCAAGCCACCTCTCCACTTTGCATCCCCTGCTGTCCTCTTCTAGTGTAAAGCTCCTTCTTAACGGCGAGTGCCGTCCTCGAAGAAGACTCCACCGTCGATGGCGCAGTACTTGGGGCAGATTCCCTTCTCTCCTGCCTGTCCTCCGGGGCCAGGGGGGCCGGGGGGTCCCTGAGCTCCGTCGACTCCAGCGGCTCCGTCGGGTCCGGGGGCACCCTTGGGTCCAGCGGGTCCGGGAGGTCCGTCGTTTCCGGGGGCTCCGGGTGCTCCAGGGGGTCCAGGTGGTCCTGTAATGAGCATGATAAGTATGGATTTAGAATAATGAAAAAAAGGGGGATTGCAATAGATGGCAGTAACATACCTGCATCTCCGGCTTCTCCGGGTGCTCCAGGGGTAAGGGGCTCGCTCTGTGCGGGGGTTCCAGGCTCTCCAGCGGGTCCGGGCTGTCCAGGCTCTCCAGCAGGGCCGGGAGGTCCACGAGGTCCGGGAAGACCGTTGGCAGCATCAGTTCCAGGTCGTCCTGAAGAAAGGAATTCAATCTTTGCGAACAGGGAGTGTGCCTTTTTCATTCTCTCGCGGCTTATTCCCCTATTTCTAACCGAATTAGCGAGTATCAAGATGGAAAGTGTACGCGCCAAAGAAAAGACGGGTTTGAAATGACCGAGCAATGCGCTTCCATATGTGTGCATCGCGAATATTCTTACCGGGGGTTCCAGCCTCTCCTGGGTCTCCAGGTGCTCCGGGAGGTCCGGGAGGACCGGGAGGTCCCTGTGGGCAGGGCTTGCATGGAGGAGGAGTGGTGGGCTCGCATGGTGCAACGGGTGGCTTGCCAGGGGTACCGGGCTGTCCAGGTGCTCCGGGACGTCCGGGCTTTCCGGGCCGTCCAGGGTTTCCTGCAGGTCCAGGAGGACCGGGCAGACAGCAGCCCTCGCACTGGAGGTTGGGTGCGGGGTTGACTTCGGGTCCTCCGTATCCGGACTGACGGGTGGTCCTGTTGCGAGGAGTGGCAGCTGCCACCTTCATGTGGTTGACCTCAGTGAAAATGTCCTTGGCAGATCCCTGCAATCAAGGTAATGATTAAAGATGATAATTAATGAAAATGAGCAAATAATAATTGAGAAGAAGTAAAGGCGGACCTTGCAGAATGAGATCTCGTGGTGCATTTGCCTTCTGACATGTGCTACGTAGTTGTAGACCATGGGAAGGGTGAGCACTACAGAGAGGACGGCAACGATGGAGAAAGAGACCGCCGCATACGCGACAAACTTGTACGCCTTAATGCGACCATCGCCGCCACTAGACTCCATGGCTGACTGAGATCTCAACTGTAGCTGAATGAGCTGAGGAGTGAAGTTGTGCAAGGTC
>JACMIF010000961.1:0-28820 GCA_014805445.1 Diplogasteroides magnus
GAAAAAGTAAAGGTAGTTTTATTGTTCACTCGTCAAGGGCACTCGAACAATACATATTAGGATCAAAAACCTCGAGGACACTTCGCGACCTTCCCTTGTAAAGCATTCTAAACACCGAAAACATAATATCGTTTCCTTTAAGTAGCATGATTTTTAATACAGGAATATTTTAGATAAGTCCCACTAATTTAATTTACGTTTGATCAACACCTCAATATGGTATTGTCCCAGCCGCATTTTGCAAAGAATTACAAAAATTCCACAAGTGATCTTACCTTCTCCTGCGAGATACCGTACCAGCGGCAATTGTGCGGCTACGAATCCGAATACAGTAACCGTAATGAGAAGTGAGTAGAGGAGTGAAGGAGCGGGAAGATCCTTCTCTTCTTCTTCCTCAATGCTTGAGTCCATCTCCAAATTATGCATCTGAACGAATATATAGAAATATAATAGCTAATCTCAGGTCGAATTATGCCAAAAAATATCAGAGCGATAAAAATAAGAAGAGATTGATATCACATTTGAGTGTTTGTCCGTCAATTTACAACCGAACGTCTAATCGCGGCACATTTGCACAGGCAAAATGTGTGCGTGTTTCAGACAATTTTTGCCAACCTGAATTTTCAGGTGAAAGACAACGTGAACAATTGAGATGTTGAGATAGAAGGGATAGATGCGTCCTCATCACATATGTTTATTTTATCAATGTGGCATAAATGTGCATAATAGCGAGATAGCGAGGATGCACATTGCAAATATTTTCATGTTCATGAGTGACACATTTTTTCGAAAACAAAAGCAGAAAGGCGGCTGTAATGAGTGAAAAGGAGATCTTGAAAGGTATCCGGAAGGAGTAATCCTGGGACTCTGTGTGCAAGTCGTGGTCAGTGATGGAAGGGGGAAAGACTGATCACCGTTGCAAAAGAGTCGGCACTGCGAAAAGGATCATTAACGCCTAGAGCGATTATCTGGATAAGCAGAGCCAATGAGTGCAAAGATTGGACAGAGATTATTTCTGATTTTCTAATCGTCCTCGTTAAGTCAGATAAAGGTGCAAGAGAAAAGAATGAAATGTGGATAAGTGAATCGAGAGAAAAGATATTCTCCGCCCTGAAATGAGCAAAGAGATCAAAGAGATACCGACGATGGCAGATATCAGGGATTAAATATCGCTCACTTGGCAGAATGTTCGTTAAGAATGACAGCGACTGTAATGATTGTTCAGCAGAATGAAGAAATTGCGCAATTTCAGTAAGATTCCCGTGAAAACAGTGGATACAGTTGCAACATGATGATGCAGGTTCCGACAAAAAAATAAATTTAACAAGCATCAGATATAGAATATGCCACTCCCTTAATTCATTGGAATGAGGAGCGAAAATGTTCGCGAAACAGCACGGTGAAATCTCGCCTAGATTTGAGACAGCGAAAATGACCGAAATGAGCACAACTCGTGGCCGTCCGAGTCTCAATCACTGAAATGGTGGGCGATCAATCACTAAAGCCGCCTTCTGCGTTCTCTTCCCCTCTCTCTCTGTTCTTCTTAACTTCCTGATAACAACTGAGGGGGGATTCACGGAACGACACACATAAATTCTCTCCTCCTCCTTCTTCACCCACTATCACTCAGTGCGTGAATTATTGCCCCGCTGCTTATCGAGGAAACAACAACACCTCACACCTTGACGAGTCATCAAGGAAAAGAGAACAGTGAACGATACTGTACAGTATGGTTGACAGTTTGACTACTTTATGCCTTATGTTTCATAGAGGCGAATATAGTAGCATTGAAACATAACCCATAAAGTAGTAAGACTACCAAAAATACTGCACAGTGAACAATATTGGGTGACTATCGAATGGTTCATGGTTCATCTTCTTGCAATTTCTACTTTACAGTAAAATGGAAGATGAAAACACCAGGGAATCAATCGTAGATTTTGCCGAGAAAGAGATTCAATACTGAAGAATGCAATCCTATCTAACAAGTAATCATGTGAAGCCACGCAATCAAGAGCTCTCGATTTTCATAAGTGAGGAAATGTCAGATATTGTAGGACTTCGTCAGAAGATGCACTGAGAATCGCAGGATCGGTTATCTTTCAATAGCTCTATAATGTTTTGCACAAGCAAAGCAAGTTGGTGGGTTCATCGGGAATTCTTAGTCGAAAATAAGTATCTATGTACAATTTATGAGTAATATTTATAAAAGGATCTATATAGAGCCAACAGTGACAAGAGAATGTATGTTACTAAAGCAGGGAAGTCATCTTCAGATATCAGTATCAAGTGGGGGAAGTGGGGGCCATAAATCGAAAGGGCTGCCATTTATGGAGTGTGAGACGGAAGGGTTGAGGCAGCAGTGATGGATGATTGTGTTATCCATCGGAACGCCCTTTACATCTGCGTCTCTCCTTTTCCCCTTACATCTCGCCCCCCGACAAGTTGCCTTCAGCGGAGATCGCCCACCGAGATACGCAACCGGGAGCGGTTGCGTTGCGTTTAAAAAAATTTTTTTTTTAGCATTTTTCATGTCGAAGTGATTAATGACCTAGTGGTCGCAACTAAGGCAGTACCGTCAAACATATTTGGATTGGTGAATTCCATTTTACAGAAATAAAAGCAGAACAGTTGTCGGAGAATGTTGTTGATGCAAAATGTAATCATAGCAATCAAACAATCAGCAAAAATGACGATAACAGTCATGCAGAAACAGAGAAATAATCTGTAAATGAAGTTAGTGAAGGCGTGAAAATATTGGCCCAGGGGCAAAGTGCAGTTCGTTCAGCCAAGATTTATCAACTGCGGAAACAGGCCCGTGTTATTCCCATCTTATCCTCCTGATCTCTCTCATTCAGACCTTATCTCTAATCTTCCCAGTTATCTCTGTTTCCTCTCAATTATGACTTATCTCTAATCTCCCTATGACTTCTCTGTTCTCTCTTATATGGGTTATATCTCTAGTCGATCTTTCTTTCTCTGTCATCTCCTGTTTCCTCTTGTCTCTCACTAAAAGCGGACACTCATCCGTCTTCTTCTTCGTCCTTCCGAGTCACTTGTCCGCCAATAAATTCAGTCGCTTGCTCAGAGCATCAAAGCTGACGTAATTTATGCGGCTGCACAATGTCAGGGAGGGTGATGAGAGGGTCTTGTAGTCATTGAAACATGGTGTTGTATGCGGAAATGCACCAGGAATCGGCATTTATTTATCGGCATTTATTAACGACAAGACATAATAAAAGTGTTCGACAGAATGCACATGAAACTGTTACGATTGCTTTGAATGCGTCACAACATTATTATTTATTATTTAAGCGGATCGGCTAGTCTGAGAAATTGAAAAGATGTTAACGATTAATTACAAATGTGCGCCGCGTTGCTTATTTTTAGCGCAAGATGAAAAAAATTATCAAAGAAATTCACGAATAAGAAGGTTAGAAAGTTTCATGCGTTTTTCACAATGAATTGCTTCAGATTAAACTTTCAGCTTTCCAATGCAGCATTCTGCCAATTTCTTGACCACGAAATCATTCACTTCCGGATTTACGCGCATCTGCAATGCCAATATGTTTTCGGAAAGTTTTTACTATGCGACAAGCATTTTACCTGGAATACCATTATCGTGTCGGTTGCATCCTGAAACAATTGCATGGTAAACGACACATTAATCTATAAAAATAGCCATACCTTTCCAGCAAATCGTAGCATGGCTTCACCTCCTGGATGCTCTGGGAAGAATGGAGTCATGTTATAGATCTGAACCACTCAGATTTTGGGAGTGCGAAGCAAGAGCTTCACGGACAATTGCACCGTCACGGTGAAGTAGACAGATGCGCCAATATTCGCGACTCGAGTCTTGTACTGTACTGTAGTGTTCGATCATTATATGCACTGTCCATATTGGAATTGTTTTCATACGATTACGAAAAAATGGAACATTCGAGCAAGTATTCGCTTATTGACCATTGAAAAGAATGCATGTGTTTTTGATAAGGAATTGTAGTGTAAACGAACCATTCCATCGTAGATCAGCCAAAGATCCTCTGCTGTGCAATGATTTGCCACATAAAGGTATTTGTTTGTTATCACAAGAAACGGCTCACACGGTATTGCGTAAGTGTTTATGAAGAAGGTGGGAAAGAATATAATCAACATATCAATCTACCTCTTCAGCAGTGAATTGTGGCAAGTTCTCCATTATTGGGTGAGAGATCGCTTCTGAGAAATGCTGACTATTTATACTGCTCTCTTCGAATTCTCTAATCGTTGATGAGAATTGATAGACAGACAAGACGGAAATTGTCTGTGGTCTAGATTGTATGTTGTCATGTTTGACATTTGTCAACGACTACGTATGTAATGTGTACGAGGAGTGCTCTTTACCCCTCAACACAGACAATTGCGCACCTCTGGACTATTCCGCCAGTACATTTATGCACAACGCATTTCCGCGCATGATGTCGTTTATTATTGTGGAAAACTGAAGTGATAATGTTGGTACACGTGGCGAATTTTTTTCCTCCTACGACGTTTAGAGCATAGTGTCGTAATTATAATATATAGGGGTGCTGAAACCTATTCTAACGCAATAGTGAACTTGTGAATTTGAGCTGTTTTTCGATGTATTTTGATTTGAACCAACCAAAAATGATTTATAAAAACATTTTGGAGTCATTTGTGCAATTACCTATCGAAATATAGACCAAACAAAGCGTGTCAAAATAACGTTGAGATATGTTTCAACACTATAATAAATTCGGATAAACATAGGAACTCATCGACGTGTACTGATTTTTATCAGTTCCGTTTACCATAATAATACCCGTTTCTGTCTTTTCCGATGTGTGCGGAATTGTCGTCACCCCCCCTTTCTAATTTATAGTGAAGCTTGAACTGATTGTTTCAAACAAAAACCAAACTCTTTTTAATGGTCACAGATAACTCAAGGTATAATATGTGTAATTTATTCCCTATTTATAGAGGCCTTTTTTTACATAATATAAGACATTATTTATTTATACCTTTGCGCTATTCTGGCGAACGCCTTCAATTGATCAATGGGTCTTATTATTCATGGAAACGGAGTTGAAAGTCAGCCTCTATATGTTGAGCGTGAAACCTATTCAAAATCACTTCTTATCGTCAGAGAAACGGCGAAAAAGCACGCAAATGAGAGAATGCGCAGGAGGAAATAGAGAGAGTATTCGTACTCAGTATATCAAGTTGGTTTACATGAATAATAAATTTAGAGCATAATGATGTGCTACGATACGAGGTCACTGATACTGCCCTGCATTACGCCAAGATTCTTGATAAATATTATTTGTGAGGACGGTTCGAATGCGATAAAAAATTCATTTCACATCCGCGTCTTTCACAGCGCGGCAATCTCTATAGCGCAGAGACGACCGCTAGGAATAAAGAAAGCCTGCTGCTACTTGAAGGAACCGCGTAGATACATACATCGTATTCGAAATGCCTACACTAATATTTATGTTTTTGTGTCGGCGTTGGGCAAAAACTGGTCTCTTTGTTGTCCGATGTGTCTCCTGGAGTAGGAGATCAGAACGAACAGATTTGCCAAGTGTAATATAAGGAATATGACGAATAAGAGAATGCGGAGCGTCCACTTGGAGCACGTTCTGGAACATTCAAAGTAAAAATAATAAGAAAGATAATTTTGCGAGCCTCTTGTAATTCCTGGCCATCCGTAGCCGTATGCGATCCGCAAGAACGATAATGAACACGGCACATGTAATTATGACGATTTCCAAGAGAACGAACCAGCCTGAATCCTCTATACATTATTTTGGAAGTTCCTAGATTGTACTTTCTTTTTTTGTTAAGAAGACATTTTGAAAAATTGTTCAAGAGGAATCATTTAAAGAAACTGCAAGTGGAGTCTATGAAGCGCTTCCCGACGAGGGAATCAATACAATGTTTTTATCCTCTAATGTCTCGTTCTCTTTCTGGAAAAGGATAACGTCAGGAAGCGTTTCATAGACTACCCTCATGGCTTAGTTACGAGAAGATTCATCCATGCAAGTGATCTGACCTAGGACCGGCAAGACATCGGACTTGGCAAGTGAGTCATTGAGTATGCCCACATTCACTGTCATGGACATCATTGTGATGAGGGCGAGATTTACCTGAATCAATATGCGCTACAGTACTACGGCCGAAATCAATCGATAATTATCATAACAATGATTATTGCCTAGTCTTACGGAATTGTTGATAAGGTCCTCGATTCCGGCGAAAAATAGTCCGAGTAGGATCATATTTACCAACAAGAAGGTTGGTACGATAATCATGGCCACCCAGAATTGGGGACGTCGTGTGAGCACGATATTGAAATAGAACTGAAAACGGAACGTTGTGCATTCATGCAGTCATTGAAAACACTGAATTCACTCTTTATCAAATAATGTTAAATAGTAACGTTTTTGATGCCTTTTCCGTACTCCTCGAGAGAGATTCCAGTCACGGCAAGTTCCCATTCGGAAGTGCCCTGAATACAGTAACCCGGAATCAATCAATAGGTAACGAAAAATCATACGTAAATATAGGGGAGTTCCATGATTTCTGGCACGATGCGATATTCGTCGTCTCGATAGAATCCGAGGGAGAAGCAATAATTGCAGTATTGGATATCGAAGGGAAAAGCGTAGACCTAGATTGTTGAATATCAATTCCATCAAAACAAAGTTTTTCACATTGAAATTGCACACAGAAACGATGACCTGCTCACGATACCACTCCATATATCCAGAAGAGTTGAGCAGAAATGAGGTGAGGTTAAGGTTGGCAGGTTGATTGCGAGTACGAAATCAGTTATGTTTCACTGTTCGGTATATCTAGACGGTTATTGATTTAATGAAACATTATCGTTCTCGTACTAAACTGCCAATCCGCCAAAACGAAAAGAATCAGCAATAACTACCTTTACAAGCTGCTCCAATTCATGCGCAACAAAATCTGATGAAGTGCTCAACGCGGAATAAATAGATCGTCAAATTTTGAGGAAAAACCTTTGACAGGTGCAAATTTCGGGCATCCAGACCCGTTCATGGTTCACATAGAGATGTGTTATTCCGCCGTACTTGGACTCGTCCCACTTCAGTCGGGGGTCGTACCAGAACTATTTAACTGATTGTTCTCAAAGGCAGTCAGAATGTTCGAACCATGCGGATTCCCACCAGGTTGTGGTGTTGAAAGGAGTGTTCTTCCTGAATTGTTCCATTTTGACGTCGACAATATGGGACACTTACTACAGTAATCAATTGCACGTATTCGAGTATGACAGTAGCTTCACCGCGCTGCGGCTTGTTGACCATATTTACTGAAGTATTACAGAATGGTTGCTGGACAAATTTTTAGGTTATGGAAGTAATTGTAAATGAGACTACGAACTAGTATTCACCAGGGTAGTTGAAAGGGCTTCTTTTAACAGAAAGTGCACTGAATAAGTCGAGCTCTAGCTTCTGACTCCATGCGTTTATGTAGTCGTGGGCATCTAAATAAGATTAAAATGAACATGGGAGATCACCAATGCCATTACCGTCTTGAAAATTGGGGGCCGTTGAGTCCAGGGCGGCCATGATTTGCGGTGCGGAAAGAGCCACGGTACTTGCCAAGAAGAGCAGAACAGATAACATTTATTTTGATCCATTTACATGTCCTCACGACATCCTAGTGATGCACCGGGAAGAGAAGAGAATGAAGCTTCGACGGCGGAACAAAGTTTGATCAGATTTCCCTTCCTAGTGTACCCTCCACTTCTCTTGCCTCTATTGGTTAGTTTTATCCCACTACATCCTGCTCTCTCGTGCGGGATCTATTCCTGAATCAGTGAACTGTTTGTACATCGGAACGCACCAAAGATGCATCTCAACAACGCCCTCGAACCCCTACGTAAACAGTGAACGGGTTTGAATGCCTGATCTGTCAAATGCTTTTCCATATACAATATTTTACCGTCCTATTTGCTAGCCTATCGTTACAACAGGCAATCACTGTTCCTATTTCGTTCGCGCAATCTGATGATGTTTCACACTCGCTGTAAGAGCAGAAGCCAACGGCTAGAAGTGCAATGGCATCACATCAACAAGTACAATTGAGGAACGACTTTCATATGTGAACAATGCCCACATCTTCTGTGTTTGTAGTTGCATCGACTGCGATGGTTGTTTTCGGTGCGATCCATGAGACAGCTCCTTTAAAAGAATACTGAAATGGATGAGTATAAGAATGTGACGTGGGTCGTGGGTACTACTGAACCTTAACCGGGTACATAAATTAATTGGCAGGAAATATATTAGGCTACGTACCGAGCGATCGCTCGGATTTAACAATTACTGTACTTGAGACAAGGCAATCCTCTAATATGTATATGTTATGAACGACAACCAGGGTCAAATCCCATATCATGGTTCAAGAATTTCGATGAAATGATACCGACATTATATCACCTATCCACAATCATATCATTGATTCAGGAAGTCGGTTTTGCATCATAGAAGATTTACTGACTTGAAGATGTGGATCTCTAGGAGATTTAGCGTGGGAGGATGGTAGGTAATAGGAAAATCGCAATTTGTAAGAGTTCCAAAACAGGCATGCAAGTGGATGCTGGTACGAACCAAACACGACTTGAGATGCTAAATTTCGGACTATTCAGAGTAAATTATATATATTTCAATGCAGTTAACATATAGTTCAGTATGATAACACTGATGCTTTCGATAAATGTTTAAAGAAAATTATGCATGACATCAACAATTTGTTCACAGAAAAACACGATCTGTTCGTTGTGAAAGTTATCCCCAAACATTTTACTTTTCATTATTGACAAATATTCACCATATAATATTTCTTTCGTATATATTCCGTGAAGTAAATTAACTATCAACGATAACTTTTTAAAATGTTTCATTGTTGCGTACTTTGATACAGTAGATACTTACCATATTTATTGTGCAAAACTGGATGCAACATTCGCAGACGCACCAGGCGGATTTCAATTTATATTTCATATCCTTTCCGATACTATCCAAAACGCCCTGCGTGGATAACTGTAGTTTTGATCAGAGGCGGGGTTAGACTAAAATGTTATGAAAATGTTTACATAGCCACTGCCTACCTATCTACCCTCATTTGGGAAAAGCTGTATCTTGGTATTCAACCTGAGATTTTCCTCAATGTTCTTAGAACTGATAATCATTTGACTAAAAAAAACCCCTCTTTGTTCAGCCACCACAGTAATCTTGTGTATGCTTTTCATCTTGAGATTCTGTTTTCTAATTCATTAGACATGTGCTAATCATGGGGAAGTATTTCCTCCACCCTCGCAGACTTCCGTTCCAATTATATTTATCCCCATTTTGCATGGCTTCGTTGCATCGGAAATCTGAACTCTGGGCTATAATGTGGCCATTATAACTCACTTTATTTGTCACTAACGAACGAAATTATTTAACATTTTCAGAGAAGAAAATAATGCTGTTCGAGGTTCCAGTCGACCTCATTCCACCATCTACAAAATTCAAACTATCTCCTGTTGAACGATCAGTCAACATGGACCTGTTGATGGAATGTCTCAACTATTCACCAACACTGGCTGTCCAATTTACTTCGCAAATCAGAATTCCCCACTCTTTCACACCACTTGCTATGTCTTGGCCCGACCTGCTCAGCCCTCGATGCATAATTTTCTCTCGAAACATATTACGCTAATTTAGTCGCGTAGAGTTCCCTTCTTCTCAACGACAAGATTCTGAAATATCCTCAGAAGATACATTAGTAGACTGGATTACTGTTTACAGTCTAGAAACGTTAGCTGCACGAGTTATATTCGTATTCATGTGCAATGAAAACAACTAACTTGCATTATTGTGAACTCTTGTCTGACGTAAACCTGTAATTTTGTTCTGTACGTCTGTCTGATCGAGATTAGGGTTGAGATTAGGGTTTAGATCAGGAAGTGGGTTGACTTGCGTCGTAAGACTTCACCCGAATCTTCGTTGTGGCTCAAATCCGGGTCGCATTAGATCACTGACGCAGTCGGCTTCACCTGATTCATAGCCAAGATGGATCAGGCAAATGAATTCCCTTGCCGTAAGGATTCATATTCCTACTTGCTGTAGGGATATGATCGAAAAGCGCCCGAAATCTCTTTAAGCTGCGCAAAACAAAACTTTGCTCTGTTACAAAGTTCACGTCAAAAAGTATACATGAGTTGATCATCCGTTGCTGGCTGATGTATTATAAAAAG
This sequence comes from Diplogasteroides magnus, assembly GCA_014805445.1. Taxonomy (NCBI): domain Eukaryota; kingdom Metazoa; phylum Nematoda; class Chromadorea; order Rhabditida; family Diplogasteroididae; genus Diplogasteroides; species Diplogasteroides magnus. The sequence continues at coordinate 10,274 of JACMIF010000961.1, forward strand.
AAGGTGTTTATCAGATGAACTATGGTTACCGCTGTTCCTTCCCATATCACACACAGATACATGAAATAATGAGTGTGCTTGCATCTACCCTGTAGCCAGAATGAGACATTAAATAACCTATCTATCTCTGCGTTCAACTCCTGTTCTCAACTTAAGGGATTTAGTTCAAAAAGCTGATTTAGTAACACCGTCATCTGTAAACATATTACAGTGTATATATATTATATAATATTTTGTCCATAGAAACACAAAACAATTGTGGAGTAAAATAAATGAAACCTAACCATCAAGCCGAACAGTCAGGTTTCGCCCTCTGTGAATGTCTTCGAAGGCATGAAGAATTATTGACTCCTCTTTCGCTCAGCCGTCCTGTATTTTCACATGAACTGGGCTGTTGCAAGTGAATGGACAACGAAATCAGAGGAGGAATTCGCACTTTGATCTCGCGAGAACGATGCCCGTAGTGCTTGTTAGCAGGCTTTTTCAACTCTTTTCAACCTTCGTGCGGAACGTGTATTCATTACTGTGAGAGTGCGGATTTGATCAGTGATGTTGTTGATAGACAGAAGTTTGCATGTAAGTGTCTGTCCCATGGCTGGAGGTCCTGTAGATGGGCGGGATTGCATGTGACAAACATAATCAATATTTAAGGAGGCCTGATTCCTTCTGCACACCCTCGCTTCATCAAATATGAACTCCTGAACCATTAGCATCTCTTTCATGGCATCTCATAGACGGTAGAGACCTTATTGGTTTATATCCTGTTTCTACACTCGACTGTCCTCTTCCAGACCCGTTAGAGTAGGAAAGAGTACACACTACAGTATGACTGTACTCTTTCGCTCACGCTCATGTTATTTCACTTCGACTCCTGCTACAGTCTAAATCATCCAGCGGCTCTCAGAACGCGGAAGCGGGATGAAGAGGATCCCCCTGTATTAGTATCCACCCTCGCTTGCTTCCGTTTTGATTGCATTCCTCTACAGTCGTTCATATCTTGAATCAGAGAATTAATTGCCTGCGTGATTACATGAAATCTTTCCTGCAGTATATATCCCTTTTCAGCCACTCCTTGACTACCGTAATCATGATCTTCGAGATACCCACTGACCAGTTCTTAACTGCACAATGTTCTGCAAAGGTAAGAATCCGGACAACTTGCTCATTCCATCCCTATGGTAGAGACAGAAATCTCAATCATGCATCCCACTCGCGATAACACCCCTCTACATGCCAAAATGCTGTAGGGGACTTCTGACACGCAACGTTCTGCCGAAATTGGCTCATGAATAATCACTGAGGGAATGAATACGATATAGACGGTCGAATATTCATTGCATGCTTTACAGGCGGCTGGTATTCGCTCTACCCTATCATCCTTGGTCATGCAGAGAAGATCTCCAGCCCCCATTGAGAAAACTGTGCAAATGGAACTGATGAAGGAACCAATGGAGTCTTCTTCAACTCCGGTCTTCCGAATTGCCCCTTCAGCTCATTCGAGACCATCATTTACCTTCTCTAAGGTAGCTAACATTAATATCCATTCTCCTACAAATGGATTACTCTTCCAGAAGATTAGGGCGAACGCCTTCATGTAGAATATTCTCCTAGAAGATGTTGATATTAACAATAAGTTACGTACGAGTATTGTATGACTGTATATATTTGGCCGGCAAATCGAGTATTTGGACAGAAGAGTTGCTCAATATACATTATATTTATGTACAAAGACTCAATATATTTATGTATGCGTAGCAGAGAACATACGGTGTTTGATAGTAAACATAGACTTCTCATTCTATTCTGAGCGAATGTGCATGGAAACACAAAAAAGCAAGGAAATGATTCCTGTCAGCTCGTGACCAGCAATATGTCATGAACTTCATTTTAAAGGCTACGAATTGCCACGTTTCAGAGGCTCTTATAGTTAAAGCGAAAGTATAGTTATAAACCAGAATCGTTAGAAAGGTCAAAGATCCTCCCTTTGTCAACACTTTCTAGTTTACTCATTTTTTTGGAAAAAATGCTTCCAATATCAAACTCGGTAGTAAAGTGCATATCCGATTCCGATCCGCACTGTACTACCGCCGATTTAGAAACTTTAGTTCCTTGCACCTAATAATTAATTTTCTATTTCAATTTCCGTCTGGAGTTTAGTCGACTGCTGTTTTAATGGTGATTTGCTGCTCGAAAGTTCCGGACTAAACTTTTAGGCGAATTTAGTAATTCATAATGCAGCAGTCTACCAGAATTTTCTATCTGGACAGTCCTCAGTCTATTCTCAGTGGGCTTGAATTATCAAGTGACCAAACGATTTAGCACTTGGCTAATCGTCTAGAATGTTGTGAGGGTGGAAGGGATTATGTTCATTGCATCCGAAGACATGAAAGATCTTGAGGAAGTGATATCTTGTTTTGACTCATAATCCGTTTATGACAGTTTTGAAAACTCCTTCGAACGGAATGAAACGTGCTGTAAGCTGAACTGCGTTATTATTCATCTAAACGGAGTTGAAAGTCAGTCTGTATATGTAGAGCGTGAAATCTATTCAAAATCATGGCTAATGGTCAGAAAAACGACAAAATAGGACGCAAAAGAGAGAGAGCATAGGACGAAATGGAAATAAGGTTCGTACTCTGTATATCAAGGTGGTTTGCGTGAATAATAACATCGGTTTGTGTTCATTTGTTCCTTTTAACATGTGCACCCATATGGACATGATGATATCCATTGCATGACGCGCGCAGGTGGATTATCAACTAAGAATATACACGTCTCCTTCCTTTGCGCAGAGGTCTAAGCCGATGGGCGGGGCCAATGATAGAGTCTCGCCGATATATAACCGAACCTCTGCCATTTGATCTGGAGTTCTCATTTCCTCTCATCACTTGGGACCGCGGTCCTGCAACCTTTTCTTCTTTTAAATATACTTCACTTACCAACTATTTTATTGTTCTTGAACTAATAGTTACGGTATACCGCAATAACCGAAGTGTTCTGTTCACTTGTCATCTCCCTTGTCTAGCGAAGTTTCATTTCCAAGTCTCTTGTCCTTCACCTTCTCATATGTCTTAAAGGATTTTGGAAAAAAGTGAGATAATTTTGAACAAGATAAGTATGTGCGGGAGGAAGCCCCATAATAATATCATATCCTCATCTCCAATCCTCCATTCGTTCCATCCCTTTTATATCCTCATTGTCGTTCCTTCTTCAAAATATCGTCGTGCGTAAGCGCAGTTCGCAAGAAACTCTATACTTATAAATATCCTTTCAGTTCCTCTTAACTCATACACACTCAGTGAACACTCAATGCTCTTCGAGATTCCCACTGACGAATTCACCACCCAGCAGTTGTCTGTTAAGGTGAGACTCATACCACATCCTAACGGAACCAATCATTTCATCCCATACCCATAATAGCTTAAGCTAGGCAGGTGAAATGACCTGTGAGACGTCATGAGCTAATGATATCCCTAACGATGTGAACCAAAAATATCATGACTGTACGTATCGTCATTAGCTGACATGTTTCTGCAGAAAAGTGAGGCGTAGTAGGCTAGAGTCAAAGAATGACAAAAGTCTTTCGAAACGAATTATTCTTATCCAGCTCCATTTCAGACTGCAGATATCCGTTCAACTACCACATCCATCTTCTCCGCCTTCCACAAACTGTCGCTGTTCGAACGATCCGTCAACATGAAAATATTGGATGAGCCTGAGACTACACTCCGTGCTCCAGTACATCTTCTGTCCTCACCGATCAGGACGCCATCTACCCCAGTGATCCCCAGAATATGCAGCATCTTCCTTCCCCAGTCGTCCTTTGCCATCATTCCCAGATTTAATTTGAATGCGAGCATATGACAGTATTCTACCATACAGTAGAAAGAGTAGTTGTACGATATTACGAGTTATTTGTTGTTATCTTAATGGTGCTTACTACCGATGCTCAAGTCGTTCTCAGTGATTAAAATGGATAAATAGTGACTCTTGAACTACTGTGAAAGTACATACGAACGATGGTTTGACGTGAAACAGGTGAATCTGATTTCTGATGAAATGAGTGTGAGAATGCATTGGAATGATGCGGACAACGTTGTCCTCGTATCAGAATAACGTTTCGTTGAACTCCTGTTGCAATTTGCGAAACAGATACAGATCGTGATGAATACCCACAAAGCTACATGCTCGTATAGACCAGTACCCCTTAAACCTCGCAATTCTTTGCCTATCTCATCCACAGTGCATTTTAGCATGTACTCCATTGTTGAACGCCCTCCGTGTTCACTTCTCGACCTATTGCCTTTCAAGAAAATATTTTAGGCTACGCAACCACCGATTCTACGGATTTCCCAACTTACCATACTTGAGCAGAGGGAATCTTTCAATCTGTCTTATGCACGTCTCTGCTTTGCGTATCGTTCACATACGCAATTCACTCACGGTTAAATCGGATCCCACCGTGCAGGATTTTCGGTGACCTGGAACCGGGATTAGATTCCCCACAAACAAGTGATTGTATCAGCAAGTAAGATTTGCATTAAAAAGATTTACTGGTTTTCAGATACGGATCTCAAGGAGATTTAGCGTGGGAGGATAGTAGATCTAGCCGGAAACTCGCAATTTGCACGAGTTCTAAAACAGGCATTCTAGTGAGGGTGCAAACTTTCACGAACGAACCAAATACGGGTTGAGAAGCATGATTTCAGACAATTAGGAGTAAATGACACACGTTTGCATGCAGAAAACATGCGGTGCGGTATTATTACACGGTTCATCTCGAAACGTTTCTACACATTCTGCACAGCATCAACACGTTCCGACAGACACCTACATTTGTGAAAGAAAGACAATGTCTGCCCGTTGAGAAACTTTTCAATGAAAAGCGTTTTACATATTACACGTTTATCATTTGATATTGTTGTGAAAAGGTCAGGAAATATTTCGCGGAAGTCATTCTCATGCTCAAGACAGTATTTTTTCGATATATCACTTTGTAGGTGAAATGGCGTAGTAGGTAATCTGATTATGAGGCGCCGTACCCATTCGGGTAGGCGTGGGTTCAATCCCGTTCGTTTCCATCTCCGACCAACCTATCACTCCGCGGGTTGGGGAATTGTGAGCGTTGAGTTTCTATTGAGAATCGGCGGGAAAAATAAATAGGACCATACTAAAATCTCTCAAGCAAACGTTTCCTCAGTAGAAATAGAGGACGGACTACTTTTTAACCCATTGTTATTTGCCATATTTGATTCCTTCATATCTGATGATGTGAAGTTTGCAAGCTTTGATTTACACGAATGCTTAATCCAGATCAGATTCAGATCAGGAAGTGGGTTGACTTGCTTAGTAAGACTTCACCCGTATCTTCTACGTGGGCCCAAATCCGAATTGACTAAGTCGGTTCCATCTGATTCATTGCCAAAACAGATGAGGGGATTAATCTATGTTATCTAAGGATTCACCCACTTATTCCCTGTAGGCATAAAGTCGAAAAGCAGCCCATTTTCATATTGAGATTTGGCGTGAAACATGAATCTCAGATTCATGTATGAATTTCACGTCACAGGGTGCAGACGTGTGTTGACTTCCGCATTGTGAATACAGAGGTTGTACAAGACAATGAGGCTTTTAATAGCCTTTAACATGCACCGATGAAGTAATGTTATAGCTGAACATTCACGTACATATGATGCCATGAGTGTACTACATACAAAGAAGTAGAATGAATGGGTATGCTTCCCTCTACAGATGTGAGTGCACGAGATAATACAAAAACCAATTCCTACTATTATGTCCTGTTAGGGATTCCCCCGCAATTTATTGGAAGAGTTTAATACAAAAGAGATGAACTTTGCATGAAAAATAGCATTAAATAATAATCGAGTCCAATAGGTTATGCATTCGCTGCACCTCCTGCCTGCTAGTTCTCAGCAGATGCGAAAGTTTGCAAATGCATTCTGTTTTTGTCTCGTCTTACGTTGAGGCATCCAGTCCTTTAAATGAGCACATGATTGGGCACGAGGTTGTTGTTTTCTAGAAATGGACGACCATATCTTCAGATGAATTTGTTCTCTGCTTTCGACCTTGCACGTTTTTCATAGTGCTCTTTATCAAGTATTTAGGCTCATGTGCCTCTTCTTTCATCTTTCATGGAGAAAGGCATGTCGTGCATTCATTAGTATGAGGGTGGTGGTCAACAGATTTGATCCCTGATGTTGTTGATAAACAGAAGATTGCATGTACTAGTCCCGTGAGTCCTGTAGAAGAGGGGCGGGATTGGATTCGAGAAACGTACTGAATGTCTAACGAGGACCTCTGAACGCCCTCACTTCATCCTATAGATTTGGTTCGTAGGACCTTCAGGAGGCACACACACTCTCTAGTAGGCCATGGTTGGTCGGTCCTGCGCCATTACTTACGCTTAGACCTGACTATCATTTTGTAATTATTCCTACAGTAGGGCAAGACCATAGATACAGTACCTACTGCATAGCCGCCCTTTGTTTATCTTGGCCTGACGCTTGGTTTTTTACATTTCCGCTGTTGTGACAGCCGAAATGATCCATCAGCTATAGGATCGCACACGATAGGAGTGGATTCCCCATATTAGCTACCACCCTCGCTTACTTTCGTGTTGATTGCATTCCTCTGCAGACGTTCGCATCCCATATTCGCTGATTTACTGTCTGCGTCACGATATGCAAATCTCTAATACTCGTTTCGCAATTGCAGTTCACCTACCTACATCAATCATGATCTTCGAGATCCCCGTCGATAATTTCCCTACTGCACAATGCTCTGCGAAGGTAAGAACCATTCCAGCTTGCTCATTCCATTCCTATGGTAGAGAAGCGAAATCTCAATCATGCATCCCACTCACGACACGCAACGTTCTGGCGAAATTTGCTCATTAATAATCGCCGAGGGAATGAATACGATGTAGCGGAGTACTTATTGCACGTTTTCAGGCAGCTTCTCACCTTCGACAGACAGTGTCGTCCTTGATCATGAAGAGAAGATCGCCAGCCCCCGTTGAAAGGGCTGTGAAGATGGAATTGATGAAGGAAACAATCGAATCCCCTTCTACTCCGGTCTTCCGAATTGCGGCTCCAGTTCATTTGAGGCCGTCATTTACATTATCCCAAGTAGCCTGCATATGCACCATATCTCCTATGGCTAGAGTACTCTTCCAGAAGACTAGGGCGAACGCCTTCGTGTAGCCAATTCAGAATAAGCTATTCCCCTAGAAGATTTTAGGCTACGTACGGGAGAGGGCATTGAGGGTCTCCTCATTCCGAGCGTCCCAATAGCCGTCCCAATACGAGTATTGTATGATATTTGATCGAGTAATCGAGTATTTGAACAGAAGTTGCTCAACAGGCATTATATTTATGTGCAACGAATATTTTCCAACATACATATTTATGTGAACATGCGGGTTTGATTGTAAAATTCTACTTCACATTTCCTTATTTGGCCTGCTAACGAGTATTTGAATGGAAAACATGCTCAATGTGCATTGTTTTTATATAATATAGGATATATTTTAGATAATAGCTGCAAATATTTTTCACATCTATCTATTTGTAGACAATTTGTGGAGCTTCAAAAAACGATAAAAAATTTTAAAGCTGCAACTTGAATGTTATATTGCACCTAACCCATACTTATTCATTTCCAATTCCATCTGTAATTCAGTCATCTGCTATTTTACTAGAAATTTGCTACCAAAGATTTCGTGACTAAATATCCAGGCAATTTTTACTAATTAATAAGATTACAGTCTACAAACATGTTCTATTCCGACACTTCACAGTCTCGATGGCCTCTAAATTTCAAGGGATTAGACGATTTCGTACATTGTTAATCCTCCACGACGTGATGAGTTATGAGGGTGGAAGGGATTACGTCCTTTGCATCCGAAGACATGTGAGAATTTGAGGAAGTGATATCTTGTTTTTCCGATGCATAAGCCGCTTACGACAGTTTTGTAAACTACCTCGAACGGAATGAAACGTGCTGGAAGGAAGTAGATCTGCATTGACAAATGTTTGTTTATTTGTCTCCATTTTTATTGAGCACCCATACGGACATGATGACAATCCTTTACTTGACGTGTGCAGTATGATTACCAGCAAGGAATATGTTCCCTTGCGTAGAGGTCTGAGACGATGGGCGGGGCCAGTGATAGAGTCTGGCTGATATATAAGCAGAACTGAGATCCTGACTTCAGATTTCTTCTCTTCACTTTGAACTCCGATCACGGAACCTTGACTTCTTTAAGACTTTACTTATCAATCATTTTTGGGCTCGGAAATATGACTGATTGCAATGAATATTGCTCGAGCGAACAGTCACATTCATTTTCTTAGTCCTCGTCGAGCTCGGTTTCGTCTCTAGCCTCTTGCCCCTTCACTGCCTAGAACTTTTTAAAAACTTCTTAGAACGTGGGATGATTTTGAACAAGCATGTGAGGGAGGAAGCCCCACACAAATATCTTGACCTAATCTCTATCCGTTCACTCTTCATTTTATCCGCATAATCGTTCCTTCTTCCAAATTTGTAGTGAGTAATCGCTGTCTCGAAGTAAACCATAATTAGTCTCATCATTCATATTCTTTCAGTTCCCGCTCTTCTCAGTCCACACTCAATGATCTTCGAGGTACCCACTGACCAGTTCCCCAACCAGCAGTGCTCTATTAAGGTGCGAGTCACATTATATCGCCTGACGAACAACAAATAGTCAGCACCGGTATTCCTATACCCATAATAGCTGCATCGGTAGCATTGATGACTAAGGAGGCACGAAATGGCCTGAAATACATCATTAGTTTAAAGGTATCCCTATCGATGACGTCTGTGATGCAAAAATATCGTGACACTAGGTATCATCATTAGCTACTGCATAAAAATGGGCATAGTCATGGATAGAGTAAGAGGAAGACAAAAGTCCAAATTGATAATACTTATCCAGATCGATTTCAGACTGCTGATATTCGTTCAACCACCACATCCAGTTTCTCCGTCTTCCACAGACTATCGCTGTTCGAACGATCAGTCAACATGAAAATACTGAACGACCCTGTCAATGAGAGCACTATCCGTGCACCTGTCCATCTTCTTTCATCTCCGATAAGGGCGCCATCTACTTACATGATCTCAAGAATACAAAACACCTACCTATCACAGTTGCCCAGTCCGAAAATTCCCAGATTTCATTTGAATGCGAGCATATGACGGCATCCAACCATATTGATTGTATATAGAGTAGTTGTATCATATTACGAGTTCATCGTTGTTACATGAATTGTTGCTTATTGCCAATGCTCAAGTTGATCGTGGTGCTATATTTTCACTCAGTGACGAAAATGTATAAAGATAGACTCTTGAATTGTCGTGAAAGTACATCTGAACGTTGGTTTGACGTACATCAGGTGAATCTGGGATGAAAATGAAATGAGGTAGACAACGTTGTACCCATATCAAGATAACGTTTCGTTGAACTCTTATTGTGGTTTGCGTGGATGCTCTTTGTGGAAGACCTTTAGGATGCTTGAACAGTTATACCTTAGTGAAAACACACATGGTCTAAGCGGATACTGAACTCTGTACTTTGAATATCGGCAATATGTATGCTATTGCTTGCACGATAGTCCTCAGATCGCGGTGAATACCTACAAAAACTACATGTTCCTAATGATAAGTACGGCTTTCTCAGGCGTCATCTATTTATATATAAAAGATGCATCTTCAAAAAGGCATCAAGGACACCTTTGGCTTGGTGACTAATGGAACGATATTTCCTCACATTGCTTCGGACGCATGAGTCTTCAGAGCCAAAATTCTAAAGTCTCAATTGACTCATGTCTTCCCATTCCTAAGCGTTCTTACGTGGTCAATTGCAAAGAACTAGAGAAGGAGTACAGAAATAGCAACACGTTGTCTGAATCCGTAATGGAAACTAGTATACCCGTAAACATCGGTGTGCAACGTTTGTGATGAAAATGCAGCCCTTCAGGATTCGAGGACTTCTGGACGAATATTTTTAGGCTGGTTAGCAACGTCGAATATCCATATCCGTGCACAGTAGATGCACTCTGAGCGCAAGAAATATTCAGAGCATCGAACGATAACACATGCTTTCTAATTGCTAGTGATTGGAATGACTATGATATTTAGAATGTATTATATATTGCAAGGGATAAATCCAACTGTTATTGGATATAGGGACCCAGTAAGCGCTTATAAACCTACTAGTTAGTGGATGTATGTACATGGACCCCTTTCGCCACTGCGTTTTTGTGAAACATGGGATAGCAACATTCCAAGAACGGACACGAATATCTGATTGTGATCCATCTGAATATGAGTGAAGAATGCCACCTAAATGCTTTCAGAGTCAGATAGCACGTGCACATCTCCGAGATGGCATCTCCGTCATGTTTATGCCATGTTGCAGTGCATTAAAGAGGAAGCCCAATCAAGGATAAAAATAGCCATTTCACATTAGTGAGCGGGATGACCGGGTATCAACAGACTACGTAGTTCTCCGTGCCATTTCTTCTGGAGTATGAGCAAACCACGCATTTGAGTACGTCAAATGGGAGACGATCGCTACTTCCACAAGACGAATTAACAGTTCGTGCGGATGAAAGATCGTCGTTACGTGAAAGTGGCGGTTGGTTTGGACACACATCGAGATATTGTGGACACTGTCGAAATAGTTCTCTGAACAGAAAGAGGATATTTATCGAACGCAAGAATTATTGTTCAATCATGTTCAACACTTCATGTGTCCTACAAATTGGGCGCATTCGGTCAATGAGGCTTTGGAACTTTTAATATGTGCATCTCATCAATTACTATAGAATAGGCGTTGTAGAAGCTCATAATAAAATGGGAACTATTCCAATCGCGAATGCTACTTGCATTGTGTACGGATCTTCGTGTTGTAGCATGAATTCCGCAATTAAATTGGGGGCGACAGGTCAAAGCTTCAAGTCGGAGGATGTGACATTTCCCATTCGATAGCCCTTTGAAAGAGATTCGGATTCAGAAAATTTAGAAATCATAACTATTTACTCCAACCTCAACCACCTTTTTGAAGGTCAGCGCGAGTATTTTCCACAGAAAATACAAGAAAAGTTCAATCATTACGTACTGGTTTAATATTTCATTTGAAAAAAGGTCGATATTAAAAAGAGCCTTAGGGCTGAAGTTGAAGCAAAAAAGGTGCTTCAACTTCAGCCCTAAGGCGACCGTTTCCGACAAATTGTAGCGGAATTCGAATATTTTTCAAAAGCCTATCGAATGGAAAATGACACATCCTCCAAACTCGAAGCTTTGACCAGGCACCTATCGTGAAAGTAAAAGAATATCCCACTATTGAACCTTGTGTATTGAAATCCACATGTTCACCTCTTTCAATAAGGTGAAACGCACTCTCTTCTAACACTTTTGCATTAGTTGCCGGCGTCAAGAATCAGACATAATTCATCGGACGATTTAAAGCTGTTGTGACATGGGTTTACCGGCTACAAGAAGTCCATGTGCAAAGTGCAGCAGATTTGCTTGACGTTCCGCAGGTGAAGCTTGAGGTGTTGAATTACAAATTTTCAGTCAACCACGTTCCTGAGAACCTGACAACCACAAAGTTTGTGCCTGAAAATTGTGCTCAATGTTACACACACACAAATAAGCGAAAGCCGCTTCAAAAACGGTCAATATCGGTGTTTATGGAGCGGCTTTGGCGAAAATTTTTTGTGTGCAGCTAATGGGCCATAATCACCACACCAAACAAGAAGTATAGGTAGTGCGGTATATCATATTGAGCTGATGAAATATTCAACAGCCAAATATGGTGTCTAATGATAAAAACCACAAGTGTGAATGAAAAGTAGATACAACTATATTGTGAATGTGGGAAAAGGAAAAATTTTTGAGAACTGTTTTTGGGCGAGTAAAATAGTTCTAAATAGTAGATATTGCAAGTCCTTCTCTTGACCAGTTTTCCTAGAATATCAGATTCTCCGGAAGATATTCCTGTAGCATGGTTTACAGTGAACAATTAATATGTTTATTGAAGTGAACCATCTAAGAAACTTCATTCGTGTTGGTCGGACCGTTTGAAATGTGATGATCGAGTAAGAGGTTTGGTAGAATATTTGATCGTTCAGGCGTCAGTGAACGAGGATCTTGAGAACAGGGAAAAAGTATTGAAAAACCTTTAAAATGTATGTAAATTATTTAAAAATCAGCACAGATAAATGAAAATGTATCTATTAGGTTGATGCATAATTAACCACCCATTTTTTTGAAGAAAGCTCCTTGAATTCATTGAAGGACTCTTGTTCTGAAGTTTGTGGTAGTTGGCGTGGTGGGCGAGAACAACCTATGTAACTAGCAATACTTGATCTCTAAGCTTTATAAAAAAAGAACGCTGGCTCAAAAGCGTAAATTTCTGCAACAGTCATTGTGTAGTTTGGATTATTGCATTTTTTCTGCAATAACCGACAAAGGTTATGAACCAACTATGAGTGGATATGATGGAGAATAGTTGTGCGCATGACACCGATTTTTGGTTTCTTATTGACTCTCACTACTAGCAAGATATTTCACAACGAACGAAAACTGCAAAAGTCGCACCCGGCGTCTTCGGAGAAATACTACTCATGAATACAAAAAGGTGCCGTCGTTACAAAGTACTAAAATGACTGATGAGTAGCGTAGTATCAAAAACAATTTGAGAATTGGTCATTGGTAACTTGAGCCAGAAAGGAAAAATCATTGATTGATGTCTTGCGTTCTTGCGTACTGCGTAGTCGGCATAAATTTCGACATTTTCGGGAACATTCTAGCTTATTCTTCTAAGCGAGATTTCTTACTAACATATGCATTGATAATTACAAGTAGGCCCGGCGCTGTACATTCCCCATCTAGTTATGGCTAGCCGATTCCAACAACGAGCAGCACTCATTATTCGGTCTGTACAGTCCGACGTCGAAAAATTGTTATTTCTCAAGTAAAAATATGAATTCCTTGGGCATTTTCAATTCAGCTACAATAGTGCATTAATGTCGCTTAGTAGTACCCTCATAAATACAGAAATCTGCAAAAAACAGCTTTCTGTAGCCTTTGATATTTTCAATTTTCTTATTCCCATGAAATCGCAAATTCATACATTTTACCAAATTACCCACAAGCAGGACAGGACGCAATCGCGGTTTCTGTACTTTATCGTGCTTGCAGTACAGGTGTCACCAGTTACAACCCCTATTTTATCATGGACCACAAACTCGACGCTAAGCGAGAAGAAATCGATTTTTGATCCAGTACCACTTTGTCGTATGTCAAATGTTGCACCTGCAGTTTGAAGCACGCTTGCGCAACGATGGCCATATCGTGCCTTCTTACAGATAGTGAGTGGCCTTCCACTATGCAGTATAACTCCAATGCCCATTCTTACGAAAGAACTTTTGGGATGCATTTCAAAAAAGGGTGGTTAATTATGCATCAACCTAATATAACAATAATAACAAGACGAAGGTCTTCATTGGGAACGCAAACATTTCTAGAAGAATTGAATTCTTGCTTGCTCGCGACAGGGACCAGCGCTTCAGATTCTTTCAATTCGCAACGATTTCAAATGTAAGGATACATTTATAGCTATATATGAATGCAGCTAAGAAGACGACTGTTTGTGATATAGGTACGCCTAAAGTACCATTGCATGTCATTTTGTACATTTTATGTTATTCTTGTAGATATTTCGACAACATCACAGTCTGAAATTCCAGTGTAGAAGAAAATTTTTTTTGAGAATTTAACTTTTTGTTTTGTTTTGAAGTGGATTTTGCATGACACTTACTCCAATTTTGATGAATCAGACAGGAAGGAGTCGTCCGTAAGGAAAGACAGACCAGTCGAGCATCTATCTACTAATCGATTCTAGTATCGAATAGTAAAATATCAGGAGAGCATCAACCTCCCTGAATCAGTTCAAGGGAATTATCTCATTTGACATGCCATAAGATGGCCTCTGTACACCTTCGTTCATCAGGTCTCTTTCATTCTCTCGAGCGCATATGCAGCGTTCAAACAATGTGCCACATGTGGGCGTACATTGATGTCAATGGACTTATATAAACCGGCTTCTCAATCTCAGGGGCTGTCGAAGGCCTGATTAATACCATGCAAGACGCTGTGATCAGTTAATCATTTGTGAATTTTCATTCACGTCTCAAGTACCGTCCAGGGACTCTCCGGTGGTCTGACTGAGCCAATCAACTATATTGGCTTGACGACAAAAATAGAATTTTAGGGTCAAGGAAGAGGAACACGCGGTCTTCTGGAAGTGGTGATTTATAAACAGTAACTATTAGCCCGTTTTGATTATTATGTAATGAAAATATTCACTAGGGGCTCTAAATCGGTAGTAAAGTGCATTTCTCATTCGTCTAATCCACGAGAAGCGGTTGTCTACGGGTTCGATAGACAACCACTCCGAGTGAATTAGATGAATGAGAATTGTACTTTACGATTTAGAAAACATAATATTCACGACATGATTTCAGTGAAGTGACAGCACTTCATTTCTAGTCGTATGACTCAATTCCAAGCGATCGTCTCTCACTTCGCAGAGACGACTGCTAGAAATGAAGTTAGGCGGCTGGAAGTGAACGGCTATCAATAGCGTTCCATAATGTGATCCCTAGTATAAGCACCCGTGCATGTAAAGGCCGAATGATATCCAATAATCAACACAACCTGATGTTTTATTGTTAATTGACTTGTGACTCGTTTGCAATTACGAACATAGAGAAATCAACTCAGTGCATCAACTCATGGATATGTTTCTGAGTTCGTTTCAATAATGCATCAACAACACAGAAATTCAGATCATATACGATATCATGGTAATTGACAACCGATTATTGACTCTTGAGTTTGCCAATGAAACATTCTCCCAGTTTCTGCACACAGAACTCCCACACATCTGCTGCGAAGTGCATCTGAAACATGAAGAATATTCTAGACAATTTGAAATGACAATATGTGCATATTTCTTATATAAAAGAATAGGAAAACTCACATGGAGAGTCTGAATTGCCGTTGATGCGTCCTGAACAGAAAATATTGTGCCAGGTCAGTTGGAAAATAACTAATCTTGAGAAAACTATGATTTGATTTGATGAATGTGGTATCGACTAGAGTACGCGAGTCGAGCGTTCCAGTGTGAATAAGTTCATCGAGATTAGGGTTTCTAATTCGGGAGTAGAGTGCATTCGTCTGTTGTATGTTTCCCTGAGGAGCGGTTGTCTATTGCATGAATGAGACAACCGCTCCTCGGGAATCAGACAGCAGACGAATGCACTCTACTCCCGAATTAGAAACCCTAATCGAGATGTGCCTGTGTTTGAAGTTATCCGTCTCGATGAACGCATTCGCTGTCTCCTCTTTGTATGACTGGTTGTTCTAGTGTCTGCTAGAGAGGTTACTGGGAGCGGGCGGAGCAGACACGCAGCATGGTTCAAGTTATGCGATTAATGCAAGCTTACTGTGTATGTGATCTGGATCTATGCAAATCAAGCTCGACTCGCGTACTGACTCATTCGAAATATAAAAAAAATAACTTTTCCTGCATGCCTTAACATGGCCGTTCCTCCTGGATGCACCGGATAGAACGGTGTCATATTATACACCTGAACGTCAAAATAACTATGGAATAGAAACATTTCAACTAGAGACCGCCAATCGCACCTCGTTCGCACCTTTTCTCTAACTATTCTCTATTCCATTTCTCTAACTATAAGTCATTCGGGGCAGTTGTCTCTTGCCACTGATAGACAACCGCTCCGAAGTCTTAAAGAAATGGAATGCACTTCGAGGTGCGAACTAGAGTGGAGGTGGTGACCAACCATTCTCGTTGGTCCTGATTAATTCATCATGATCAACGCATAGAGCGACGGCTCGCAATGGAGTAGAGATAAGGAATGAAAATGCGTTGGTCTGACATTGATCATGGCCTCCACTCTAGTGCGAACGAGGTGCGATTGGCGGTCTCGAATTTCAACAGTAGAGAGGGATGTGAACTTGTGAGCAGTCCGATTGATCGCTTACATTTCCATTGTAAATGAGCCACAGATCGTCTCCGGTGCAGTGTTTCGCTACCTAAAGTTGGACATTGCGACTTTCATCTATAAAGAACCGATTATCTCCGAAATTCGATACATATTCCCTTTGTAGTCAATGTACGACAATAAAAGCAAAACAGTAGAAACACTGATTCGATAAAAAAACTTGCCTCTTCAGCCGTATACTCGTTCACCGCCACCGTCACTGTCATATTACACTATGCGGAAGGACTCTTGCCCCCTCGCTCATTATGAATGTAAGTACCTGGAAAGTCACTTGGAAATTGGCCAGATGTAGAAGATATTCAGAGGGGAAGAGATATAGAGGCTAATGTCATGTCGTTTATCATGCATGGCAGTCAGTTCGCGTGTTTGACTGTGCTTATCTTCTATTCAACGTATGATTAATGGAACACATGAGAAGGGAAATGGACAAAGAACGAAGGAGTCCCTCTGCCCTTTCATTCATGACTATGCCTTCATGTCAGAAACAATAATGGAAGTTCGTTTTATCAGCATAAATGAATCGGAAATTGCCTAGTCGACTATGAAGTCTTCTTGAGTCTTCCAATACAGCATTCGTTCAGTTTCTTCAAGATGAAGTTCCAAGGAAGACTGTGTGCAGACGTCATGTGAATGGCGAGTGTGGCGTCCTGAAAACAGTACTCATGTGGTTCGATGAGCATTTCAAAAGAACAACTTTTTGGTGGTCGTAGATCGATAGCAAAGATGCCGAAAAAGCGTCTTCCTTTTTAAACACAAGTAAGAAGGTCGTGTTGGATGTGGTTGAACCGCTCACCTTGCCAGCCTTTCTCAGCATCGCCGTACCTCCGGGATGCTGTGAGAAGTACGGCGTCATGTCGTAGACCTTAAAATTGCACTCTTCACCGTACCATACCATATGAACAGCCCACCTTGTCCTTGAAGATGATCCAAAGGTCGTCGTGCGTACAGTGTTGTTCTATCTGAACGAGTGCGCAAATCCGTACGGGTATTTTGGTTCACAATGTTTATTTCACCCAATCGAATTGAATGAAGGAGAAATTGGACCTCCGACGGAATTGTTCCTAACATACTTGGTATGAGCGCGAACAATGCAATTGATTTTCCAGAATCATCGTTGTGATGGTGACACAATTCTTGCTATATCATCCGCCATAGTCATAATCTTCAGCACACATGAGTGATCTACGCGTACCTTGGCTACCTTTGCCTTTTCATACTGTCCAGCCCAATCCCCCCATTGACGCGGGATCCCGGGGATTGCCCTGACATCCCCATTCGAGAACGGTTGTGCCAAAGAACTCGGGTGTTAATAGCAGCATCACTGTCCCATCTCGTTTCTTCCCATTTTGTAAAATTATATTTAAAAGAAATCAAACCTGCGCAGCAGTGTACTCGGGCAGGTCGTCAGTGGAGGTCATGGTTGAGAGTACCCGTAATGTCTTATAAGCTCCCCACTTAGACCGGCAGATGTGCCCCTAATGCGTCCTGCTTCCCCCACCCCGTTCGATATCTCAGAGCGCTTTCCGGTGCCATAGGTATCTTATGAAATATTCAGGAAAGAGAGCGATTCTCCATCGGATGGAGAATTTCATCTTAAGTATGAATGAAAACTAAAATATACTTGCAAAACAGAGAATATCAGTAGATATTCTACTTCTTGCACTTTTAATGTAATGATTGTGCTAAATTGTTCCAATTAATTTCTGATAACCGACATGTGAAGGCACTGCGTCATTAGAGTTGACGTCGGCTGAATGATCTAAGAGGAGTATCTAGTCCAAATTTGTTTGACCACGACAATTTACACACCGAAGGATGACTACTAGGGTTGTGCATTTGACTGAGTAGTCTTGGCTGAATATGACTGATCAGTCAAGAGACTGGATAGGAGGGATAAGTCATTGACTACTCAGTCACGTGATTGAACCGACCGTTAAATCACTTGACTACCTAGTCAAGTGATTTAAATCACTGATTTATACGCGGAGTGATTTAACGTGATTTAATGTGATTTATCGTGATTTAATGACATTTGTTGAATGAGTCATGCCACCAAACTACCCTTCAAAATAGTCGTAGAGCTTCGAACCAAAGACCAATGGATAGTACTCGGCGAGACAAGTTCAACCGTATCCCAACCTACCGTATCCGACTTACCGTAACCCAACGGTACCAACAGTACTACAGTAACCCGCCCAAAAATTTCAAAATCGTCCAATCGGAACCATTTTCACCCCATAGGGTAAATCGACCACGAGGATTTCAAAAATCGTATCCATTTCTACCGTATCCTACAGTAACCTACCGTAATCCTACCGTAATACACCCAAAAATTCAAAATGGACCAATTTGTCCAATTTTCACCCCATAGGGTAAATCGACCACGAGGATTTCAAAAATCGTAT
>JACMIF010000962.1:0-28815 GCA_014805445.1 Diplogasteroides magnus
CTGTTCCAATATGCTAAACTTTGTGCTCAATAATTTCCGCTGCTGAAAAAATAACGAATCATTGTCCAACTGCTTGTGCTGTAGGACCATCTTGACTATCCTCTCAATTCCAAATTTTCTCAAAGCTAAAAATAACGAACATGCTAAACCGGCCAGTGCAGCATATTTGTGGCACACACTGGAATAAAATATGCAGTGGTCATTGATATTCAAGCACTGAGAAAAATAGCAGAACAAAACATAATTCGGTCGGGTAATTATGGCGCACCCGGTAGCTAGACCAAGCTCTCAAAATAAAATAGTCACTTTGCGATTCCGTCAGTTTGCAATCACTTACGACTGCATGGATTTAATGAATGTCCCTCGGCTTCACCATCATCTGAGATTTGTTAACATTTTTTTTAAATCTGAGACAACTATAGAATTTGCCAGTAAGAAGAAACAACAAGAAATACGTCATCTGCAAACAAGAGTAGGAGGAGCAACAAATTTGGTGTACCGCGTTTTGCGATCAATAGCGCCTTCACATTTTGTATTAAGTACTGCTCACCGAGGAGCAAATTTTATAGCTATTGCTCTACGATAGAGAGACGTCGCCGGCTCCGAGTGCATTAATTATGTTAAACTGAATTATCGTTTAAATTGACTTTTTC
Organism: Diplogasteroides magnus; assembly: GCA_014805445.1. Taxonomy (NCBI): domain Eukaryota; kingdom Metazoa; phylum Nematoda; class Chromadorea; order Rhabditida; family Diplogasteroididae; genus Diplogasteroides; species Diplogasteroides magnus. The sequence goes on from JACMIF010000962.1 coordinate 654, forward strand.
CGTAAGAGTACCCAATCTAGACGCTGCTCGAGGTATTGATTGGAGTACTGTAAATTTCAACGTGTAGTACGTCCTGACTGGAAATCACAAGCAAGCGACGGAAGTCATTATCCTTTCCTTGCGTTGTTGTTGATGCGTAAGATGTATGATGTTCAGCTGTTTTTGTATTCAAAACTCAAATGCGCTTTTAAATCCTTTAAAATTCAGGTGTTCGTTCCTCAATTAATCAGCTGCAGCAACGATGAGGTTACTGGTTTCTTTCTAAGTGTTTTCGATCATACATGTTCAGCGGATGGGGAGGCGGCAATTCAAGCTTTGGTGGAAGTGCAGGCGGTGGATCAACGTCAGGATTCGGTAATTGCCACGTTTCGCTCAATTTCCCGTACAATGATTATTCCGTCACACAATTTTGATGACTGATACTGAATGAAGATCCTGGCTATTATATTCACATTTTCTGCTTCAGGTGGTGCCGCCGGTGACGCGCAGACGAAGACACAGGGCAGTGGCTTTGGTGGTAGTGCATCAGGTAAATGGGTTCGTTCTGCTGAATTCCTCTGCCGAATTGCCCCATGTCATTTGCAATAAAGTTATTGTACAAATGACATGCGAGGCATTAGCGCATCAGGTAAATGAGTTCGTTCTGCTGAATTCCTCTGCCGAATTGGCCCCATGTCATTTACAATAAAGTTATTCTACAAATGACAGCTGCAAGCTAGAAAGGCTAAAACGTTTGGATTTGAAATGAGTAGATTTAGCGATCGATACTTTCATTTTTGGTTCGGTGGCAGTCTGCAAGCAAAGTTTTACGCGAACTTTGCCCATTCTATATAAGTAGTGTCGCACCACGTGTAGATAGACCATTTTATTTTATTTTACAGTCCCGGACTGGGTAAAAGCGCAAATTTGTAGAACATTTTTCCTCTGTGGTGTACTTGTTTTGCAATATCGGATATTTATTTTAGGTTTCGGAGGCGGAAGCTCAGGAGGAGCTGGTGACGGCTTTGGAGGAGGTAGCGGAGGAGGGGAATCAACAGGCTTTGGTCGTGGAAGCGGTGGTAAGCCTGGAGGAGGTAGTGGTTTTGCAACCCGGCCAACCTTCTCAGTTGAAAATTCAGGAGGCGGATCTGGATTCGGTGGTGGAGGTTCTGGAGGCGGATCTGGATTCGGTGGTGGAGGTTCCGGAGGCGGATCTGGATTCGGACGTGGAAGTTCCGGAGGCGGATCCGGTTTTGGCGGTGGTGGCTCCGGAGGAGGAGCTTCCGGAGGCGGATCTGGATTCGGCGGCGGAGGATCCGGAGGCGGAACTGGATTCGGTGGTGGTGGATCCGGAGGCGATTCTGGCTTCGGCGGTGGTGGTTCTGGATTCGGGGCTGGTTCTGGTGGTGGAGGAGGAGGTCGATCTGAACGTCCTAGTGGTCTGTTAAACAAACTTTTAGCTTAGATGTAGTATGGTTTCAGGTTGTTTCAACTGCGGGCAAGAGGGACATCGGTCCTCGGATTGCACTGAGCCCAGGAAAGAGAGAAGTTCTGCATGTTTCAATTGTGGACAGGTTAGCATCACGAAATTTGGCTATAAATAGCAAAGCCGAATTCACTTCAGGAGGGACATCGTTCTAGCGATTGCACTGAGCCCAGAAAAGAGCGCGGACCACCAGGCGAAGTGAAGTGCTACAACTGTGGTAACATGGGTCACAGGTATGCGTCGTTACAATATTAAAGGATCCCTCTGGTGAATGTCCAACTCGTATAAACTGTAAGCGCAGTTCGGTAGGGGTGGTGCTAATGTGTGCATCTGCCAAAAATGGTTAAAAAAATTCTATAGGGCAGGAGAGCATAAGAAACATTCAATCCCCCTCAGGCAACTTGTCTTCGTGTTTCAGCTTTTCTTTTCGTTGAGTGGCTTCCAATTGTTTTTCTTCATCCCGCATTGACTCCGTAGAATTGCATTGACTTTCAAGATATAAATAAAAGGGGGTGAAAATTTTCGAAATCACGGAAAATCGGCAAAAATCGAAGAAAAAGTTTGATTTTCTTCTTATCGTAGTAGCGTTATCAATCAGGCGAAGTCGCGATAAGAGTTCATAAAATTATTCACCAGAGGGGTCCTTTAATCCACCGAACAATGTGAAACGCGTTCTGCCATTTGCGCATCACCGCATATATACTTTGCAATAACAGTTTTGAAAAAGTGTAAGTTTCTTCCCAACAACCGAATGAACAAGTTCCCTTTCTACAACCGATAGCATGACCTTTTGCTGTGCAACGTGAATTTGCATAAAGGAGAGACGACATTTGATCTGTCTTCCTCTTGGTGCCATAGGCAAGTGGGGTGCAATTTTTTAAAAGTGATCTATGTAAATGTTCCGATGAGTTCTGATGTTAGCATGCTGCCAGAAATGGAAGGGCTTTTAAACTTTACCAAAAACCTATTTTGGAACGGTGGGCGTGGCCTAAAAGTAGACATGAACTACAATTTTACGCTTCTATTAGAAGTTTATACTAACATATTTTCAAGACCATGTGAAGTTATTCTACCAGATACTGTGGTTAGAGAAAATTATTTCCGAAGCTATGTTTGTATTATTTAGCTCTTGTAAGATATTTCACAATACATTTTACTTATGCAGATCATCGGATTGTTCTGAGCCGCAAAAGGAACGCAATGAAAATTGCTTCAACTGTGGCGAGCCTGGACACAGGTCATCTGAATGCACAAAAGAACGCGTTGTTGATCCAGGTAGGAAACATATTTTTTCTAATTTTTCTGAAAAATTTCTAGATCGCAAACCGGCTTCGACTCACGTTATGGAAGACTTGAAGGCAGAGGATTTGTTTACGGACAACATCGAAAAAGGAGAGATGTTCGACCGCTTCTTCGATCAGCAGGTCGAACTAAGCAAAGGAGGAAAGAAGATTGATGCCGTCAAGACATTCGAGTTGGTTTTTGGCTATTGAATACAACTTGTTTTTGACGGAAAAGTTAAAGAAGTGACTTAAGCACCTTTGACCAAATCGGCCTGGGCGAGAAGATGCTCGAAAACGTTACAAGGTCAAATTATTCGAAGCCGACTCCGATCCAGAAATATGCCATGCCTTTGGTGATGGAAGCCCAAGACGTTATGGCTTGTTCGCAGACAGGATCTGGCAAAACCGCTGCATTCCTTCTTCCCATAATGTCCAAGATGGTCGAGGTGTGATTGAAGCGTATATGGCGTCGACTAATTGTTTTGTTAAGGAGGGAAACTTGGCTACTGCCGCAGATGGTCGTTGCTGTCCACGCGCTCTGATAATTGTGCCTACGAGAGAGTTGGCACAGCAGATTTACAAAGAGGCTACAAAGTTTTCGTCTGGCACCATGTGCAGGGTAGAAATCTGCTATGGAGGAACAAGTGTTGCCTGGCAGAAGCAGAGAATGCAGCTGGTTGGTGATGATTTTATATTTTTCACTTTATCTGTTGCAGGGAGCGACTATTCTCGTGGGTACGACTGGTCGTATTTGCCACTTCATCGAAGAAGGAATAATCAATCTCTCTGAACTACGCTATCTCGTACTGGATGAAGCTGATCGAATGCTCGACATGGGATTCTCTAACGACATCAACAGGATCACCCAGAATTCCGAGTGTCGCCCAAAGGAGGAGAGGCAGACGCTTATGTTCAGGTTTTTACGCAGTTAAATTGATTCTAACAGTGCAACATTAAGTGCAACATTCCCTTCTACTGTGCAGCAGCTCGCAGAAGAGCTCCTTAAGAAGGACTATGTCATGATTGTGGTCGATAAGATCGGTGCTGCAAACAAGTGCATTTGCCAGGACATAGTTATGGTGGAGAAAAGGGAAAAGAAGTCTAAACTCCTTGAACTTCTGAATGTTGATCTCTCGAAATATAAGCCTGCGGAGGGAGGTTGTTTAAGAAATTTTTGCCCCTGGTTATTTCTGATTGCAGCTGAAATCTTCAAGAAGAAAACTCTTGTTTTCGTAGCGAGCAAGAAAATGGCTGATGTATTGGGAACAACTATCAGTGAGACAGGAATCCCCTGCACTACTATTCACGGAGATAGAGACCAGGTTTTCAAAACATTCTTGGTGTATATATATAGGTTTTACAAAACAGCAGTTTTACTATCAAGAATGATCTTTCAGAAGCAGCGTGAGACGGCGCTTTCGGATTTCCGCAAAGGAAAGACACCTGTGCTCATTGCTACAGCAGTAGCTGAACGCGGATTGGACATCACGGGAGTCGATCACGTTATCAACTACGATATGCCTAAGGAAATCGATGAATACGGTATGGTTTAAAAAAACGCATCTGCTGCAATACTGGTCCAGTTCATCGTATCGGTCGAACGGGCCGCGTCGGCAATGCTGGAAGAGCCACATCGCTCTTCGTGGGTGGAGATGACGACCAGTTGGCTTCGGGCCTCGTCCTTCTCCTGAGCCAGGTACATTCCGTTCTTGTTGTGTTCCTTTATGACTTTGTTTAAGGCGGAGCAGGTAGTTCCTCCATGGCTTCAAGATATGCAAGGATGTGGTGGAGGTGGAGGAGATTTCGGAGGATCGGCCGCCGCCGTTGATGATGATGGATGGTGAGAAACTGTTCGTGCAGTTGTTATGTTATTTAATGTGTAAAGTATGTTCTTAATGAGTTGTTGGTTTACTTGAAGTTTCGTTTATCAATAAATATTCTTCTGTAAAAGTGGGAGGATGTACACGCAGTAATTGCAGGCCCGATTATGTCAGTATTAGCGAAATAAATATGGTATACCCGCAAACCATGAGAGATTAATAATAATGGCAAAATCATGGCCAAGGCCAGTAAGGTTTTGATAGAAGAAGTTGGTGGTCTCTCTGAACAGACTGCGAATCGCCGGAAACAAGCCGCCTGTTCCTAGATTTGGCCTCTGAGTATCTTACTCTGTGCTGAAAAAATGATAGTAAAGCAGGTCACATATCGCACTTACAACTCGGTGACGATGGACCGGAAACGTAGAAGAGGGCACTGTCAATAGGAGAACTGTGATTCTGTAAGGATAAAATACGATACATTTCGGAAACGGCATTCGTTTATCATTTACATTAAAAACAAACAGGCTGAATGGAAGAATATGCACAATAGAGCATTGTTTGGGAAAGGGAGAGTGACCTACAGGAGAAGCAGCCGCATTTGGGAGAAGAGAAGAAGAATGAGAGTGAGAGGAAGAGTGGGAGGGGATGTTAAGAAATAATGAACGCCCAATGGCACACCCTTAGAAGCCTCCTTCATCAGCTTGCGCTCGAACAAGGGATTGAGTTGTCTGAATTACACCATTACAAGAAAAGACAGGACAGCCTCTACCTTAGTGTGCATACCAACCAACTTGGGACAGTCAGTAATGCGATGACCGAGACCAGAACAAAACGAACATCCTCTGTCGTCCCCTTAAGAGAAGATGATAGATTGACTCTGAATGAGACTGTACCATGTTGTGCGGGTGCCACTCCTTCTCCTCCTTCCAATTCACGAAGGAAAGCAGGCAATTCCTGTCCTGCCTCCACAAGAAGTTGTCGAAGATCGAGCATTACAGATAGATCAGCCTGAGTGATTGATCCCTTTATGTCTTCTCTTCTATTCTATTCTTGTGATGCAATGTATTTGAGGGAAGGAATGAAAGAGAGAGAGAGAGAGAGAGAGAGAGAGTGCATCCAGTTGTTGCATCGTCCTTATTTCTCATACAACCAACTATGGTCAATCATCAAAAAGGGACAACAAAGAGAATGGAAAGTGAGTGTTGACCGTTCATTTCATTGACCACTTTCTCTTCTTTTCTCTTTCATTCAAACCGCTTCTTCATCCGGACTCTTTTCCGTTCCCTTTCATCTCCATTTCAATTCCTTTCTCTTTCCCTCAGGGTAAAGACCATGTCCTTGTGTTACAGTGACTCAAACCTTCTTATTAAGGAATGTAGTTGCCAGTCCCCTCTTCCCGGAACGACCAGTTCTGCCAATTCGATGCACTCAACACACACACACTCTTATCATTAAGGGAAAGAGTACATCAAAGGTCATTCAATGGACACATTCATCCTCATTTCACATCTTGCGCAATGTTCCACATCAGTTAAATGCTTCCCTCGCCCTATCCAGGTTAGCGAAAATAAGAGTGAAGTGAATGAGTATGAATGGACCTTGAGGAAAAGCCCTCGGGGAATATTGCATACAAACTAGAACAGCAACAACAAAATAACATACCGTAGTTTTCGATATCATCAGGCATATCAAAGTTGATTACATGATGGATTTGAGTGAAATCGAGTCCCTGAAAGTGAATGAATGGGATTGTGTGGATAGAATGTGTTAACCTTTGATGCAACATCAGTTGCAACTAAAACATCCTTGATTCCTTTTCTAAATGCATCTACTCCCTCGTGTCTTTCTCTTTGCTCTTTTCCACCATGAAGTGAAGCAACATCAACTCCCTAAATGAATAGAGATCATATCAAGATATGGGAAGGACATACTTTCAATAGAAGATACTCTGTAATTGTATCCACATCTGACTTCTTCTCAGCAAAGATGAGAACTCTGAGTGAATAATTCTTTCAATGTCTCATTCCCTTTTACCTTGGTGGTGTCTTCTGTAGACATTCCAGTATTCGTGTCAACTTTTCTTCTCCTCTCACATATTCTACTTCCTGTACTACATTCAATGAGGCAGCTCCAGCCCTTCCAACATTCACAACAATTGGTCGAACGAGTGCAGACTGTACAAGTGAATGATACTCAGTCAACAAAGAGCCAAACCTTTGCGAACTCTTGAATCTTCTTTGGCATAGTAGCAGAATAAAGGAGTGTTTGGCGTTGGGCCTTAATCAAGTATACAACAGACTAACATATCGCAATCACTTTGAAATATGAGAAGATATTTTTGAGATCTTCTTCAAATCCCATGTCAAGCATTCGATCAGCCTCATCCAATATGAGTAGTCTACATACTTCAAGATTGACAATCTCAATATGATCATTGAACAAAGGACGACAAGAAGAGTAAACCCTCTTATTAAGAAGATCACCAAGTCTTCCAGGAGTTGCTACTACAATATGAACACCAGACTGTAATAGTAGACTGATAAATACGGTATTATTCTCTTACCTAACCTCTACTGCTCTACTCTGTTCTCCCACAGGTTCCCCTCCAATACACAATGCAGTCTTGATTCGAGGGAATCCTTCTTTAACAGCAAATTCTCCCAATTCTCTGACTACTTCTTCAATCTGACGGGCCAATTCACGCTGAATGAATGAAATGAAAGAATAGTTGAAATGATACTTACAGAGGGTACAATACACAATGCATAAGGTCCTTCTCCTCGAGAGAATGCAATTGCTGTCTTAATAACAATCAATACATCACACTCCTTCCAATACTCACTTCTTGTTCCAAACAGAACATAAGCATTGGAATAGCAAAAGCGAGAGTCTTTCCTGATCCAGTTGAGGCTATTCCAATCATGTCCCTACCGCATAATCTGCAACAAATCACTATAACACATTCCTTTAAATATACTCAAAATGGCGACTCAACATTCTAAGGTAAACATTTTGTATAGAATGGTCAAAATAGCAAAAATGAAGTGATTACTCGGCTTAATTCGCGAGATCGACCAAAAGGGAAAAATGGAATGATATTACGCTATTAATCGATCTGTTATTCCTAGTACATACGCTACGTTTTTTGACTGACTGTGTCTCTCGTGTTTTGCATGCTATTTCGTCGTTTGTCTGACCAACCGACATTAATAAAGATATGTCTCACATATACTACTTATAGGAAAATGAGGTTCCCAGTAACAGTTCAGATAGAATTCGATAGTAAAAAAACAACTGACGCGACAGGAATGGCTTGTATTTGAATGGCAGTCGGCATTATTATGTCCTTGGATTGAAGGCATTTAAGAAGACATCGAGGAAGTTTCATCTCCTAATTACAATTGATTATACTATTCGTCAAAGTATAACATACAAGGAAACTTCCAACAGGAGAAGGAGGATCTTCTCCATCCACCATAATTCCCTTCCTCTTTCTCATTTTATCCACTTCTTGCATTGATAATGCACGAATATGACTTGGAGGTCGCCATCTAGAGAAAGAAGAGATTTCATTCATCTATTTCAATATTCAAACTGACGCAGTTTTAAAGCTCTTCTTATAAACAGTTCCATGTGCAAGTTCAGAAACAGCTAAAAGTGCTCCTGTTTGAATAGAAGAAAGTAGTCGAGCCTCCTCATTTTTCCGCTGTATCTATACTCCAACGCCTCTTTCTTTGTACTCATATCTATACTTACTTCTTCATCTTCTTCAGTTTTTTCCTGTACAAGCTGGGCATGTTTTTCCAGTAAAGTCTTCTTCGCTTCAACATTAGCCTATAATTAACGGCGTCCTTAATCCTACTGTGAACCTTTGACCTTTTCATTTTGCATAACTTTTCTCTTGATTGCTTTCTCTTGTTCACTTCCACCCATATTCAAAGCATTCTTCAATAACTGTCTTCTTTTCATCTATAATCATGTAATCTCAATACCATTATCTTCCTTTTCTCACCTTTTCTTTCTTTCGTTGTGCAGCAGATACAAAAACATCATCGATATCAGAATCTTCTGCAGATGACAGATTGAGTCCCTCCAAACGCTCTTTCTTCTCTTCTTCCATCACTCGGCGACGCCTCTCCTTTGTAAAGTAAATAAATACTGCCCTTTATAACATTGCACACCTCATATTTGGCCTTCGCTTGGGCAACTTCATCCACATCTCCCACCATTCCTATGTATTTCACGAATGTAGATATGAGGACACTAAATGGTTTCATTTGAGCAATTATACGCAGACAAACAAAAATGAAAATAAAGTTCAATGTGAAATTAATGCACCGTATGAGCATCTCTTGAAGCCACAACTGAAATCCGATCACATGAAAAGCTCAAAAACAAAAGCACTGAGGCGCTACCGGTGCCCGTGGCACTCATGGTACTTTTCGTGGTACTTTGAAGTTGTTAGAGAAATTCATAAACATTTGAAATAAATAAAGCGCAATTATAAGTCAACAAGGGAAGCCACGCCTAGGTTTTTCAGAGGAGAGGGGTCAGATAGAGGCCACTACGGAATGTCAATATACGTTTTGTGAACTGTCGAAGTGTCCGGACAATCAAAACACCATAAAATAAATATCAATAATAGAAAACAATAATAAAATATAGTTCGAAATATGAACCTGAGCCCAGCACTCGAAGCCAGAAAGCGCAGCCCTGGAGCGCATCCCGGTGCGAAGAAATGACGGACTACCATATACTATGTTGACCTTCGGATCAACATTTCAACTATGTGTGAAAAATGTGATTACTGTGAGTTCGTCAGATAAAGGTCGAATCAATTCGATTTCGACATCTCCTATTCAGCACAAGACAATAATCATCTGGCTGCAGACGGCGGCCTTTTTACGAGATAAATGAATGTTCACTGCCTTTAATTCTATCAAAAGCCTTCACATGGGTAATGACGCTAAGCATAGTACAAAAGCAGAAAAGTTTTCGTTGGTTTCAGAGCATTAATTACGTCACTAGGAGTAGGTTTGTAACATACCGTATGTCGTCTTTTGTTCATGATTCACATCCTGCTTTCTACTAGGGTGTCGCTTGCGAGGCACTTAGTGTATTCGTCATGTCGCTACTCTCAGTGGTGCGGTTTTCTCTACATTTTACAGCTGAGAGTAGAGACAAGACGAATGCACTAAATACCTCGCAAGCGACACCCTACTTTCTAACCGTTGCATGCATGTTTTGATCCCATTTTCACTGTAGGAGTTTCTTACAATACACTAAAATATGTCGTTCACAGTAATCACATTTTTCACACATAGTTGAAATGTTGATCCGAAGGTCAACATAGTATATGGTAGTCCGTCATTTCTTCGCACCGGGATGCGCTCCAGGGCTGCGCTTTCTGGCTTCGAGTGCTGGGCTCAGGTTCATATTTCGAACTATATTTTATTATTGTTTTCGGTGAATAGGGATTGGCAATGGGGCAATGGCAATGGCGTGTGGCAATGGCAATGGATTACTGTAATTTTCACACACCCGGCACACAACAATTTTTTCCCATGAAATTGATCAATATTTTAGCAATGCCAATATTTTAACTGCTTGTATGCTATATATAGAAGCATTATATAACGTATAAGACTTCTATCAAGCTGTAATGTCATCCGTTATAGTTTTCCAATGTTGTATAACCGTTCATCCATTATTGCATCATAATTTTAAATGCTGTAGAGATAAATGTTTTCAGTTCTATTTTTCTTGGGACAAAACGAGAAGTATAGACGCATCGCAATAGATGATTGAAGCAGTTTGTGGAGTGGGGTCTAGAAAAATTTCAATCCGGTAGTAGTGTACAAGTCTTGCAGGAGTATCCGGAAGGATACCATTACATTCAATGTCCAGAGTACACGAAACCTTCAGACATGCGATCGTTGTACTTTGAGTGGTGAAAAAAGTCACAATTGATAGTTTTCTTACATTCCTCTATTTAGTTGTCGCATGAATGTAGTTAACAATGCAGTTCCACCAATGCCACCATCTACCACTGAAGGTCCAATGGCCTTTCTCTACTTAGTAGATCTCCTTTCACTCTCGGATCCAATGGACATCCATGTAGATTCCTGTTCTCCTTGGTCTGGCGGAGGAAGTGAGTCACGTATTTGATCCAACAAGGATACAAATATCAACTGATTTGATGCTTTAATGGGAGGCTGAGAGAGATAGTAATGACTGATTTTCTTTGAGACTCTGGATGCACAATCACCACGGCATGCGCAATTGTTGATGAATACTTTCCTAGTATTGATGCTCAGGGGAATGATCAGTTAAGAATCACCATTATGAGGCATCAAACATACCCTAGACTCAGAAAGATGGTATGTTGATGGATAGATTGAACAGGGTGAGAAGGGACACTATGTCCAGATTGTCAAGCCAATTCGTGGAGGGCTACCCATTGGAATAGGAGCTGTAGCATATGTGTATGAGAGACCTGGTGAAGCGATTCCTTTTCATGAGTTGAGTGCGGTCAGTCATTCGAAGCATCTGCTGCCTGTACATTGGGAATCGCTTCAGAGATTGACATTGGGGGAAAGAGCTGAGGTCAAGAAGAAGTTGAAGGGAGGTCTGAAAGCGAGACAGATCTCAGCAGACATGCCATCAATCAAGACTCAACAAGTATATACATCTCTGGATGGAAGAGACACATGAATGTTCTAACTTAGGTACACGAAATATCAAAGACAATTGCAAACAGGCCAAAGGCCAATAAAGGACCTGTGGCTGCAACGAACATGTTGGAAGTAGAAGCGATGATGAGGTGGTGCCATTTATTACTGAATAGTTCGGATGTTCTTCTTTAATACTGATTCCAATGAGTCGGAATGTCGATTTTTCATAATCACACTATAGTATCAGCATGGAAGACTAATACTTGCAGAGACTGATGGACTGATGGGTAACTTTGTGTGGGAAGGAAAATCACATTACATGATGCATACAAAAGTTCTCGCAGAGGTCTACTTATAGAAATTTTCAACTTACTCAAAGTAACATCAGATCTTTGCTAGCAACCTGCCAACAGTTGAAGATCTGAGATTAGAATTGACCGAGATGAGAAGGTTTTTGAAGAGACAACCAACCCTAGAAGAGTAACTCTTAGACTGAACTAAGGTGGGACAAGTAAAATGCAATGGATCACAGCAAAGTACGGTGGCAACCGCACTGGAGAGACAAAAGGAATGACTGTCATAGTTGTAACCTTTGATTTAATAGAGGACCATTATGTAACACTTGTAGGAGTCTATTCCAATGTAATCAGGTTTGTACCCATCTATAGATGGGTCAATAAATAGCCTAAGCGTTTGTAGAACAAGATCTTCTGGAAAGCAGGCCCTTATTCCGTGTTTTGCTATGATATCAAAGAACCATGACAAGCAGTCAATGAGGATTCTGGTGTTTTAAAATGAAACAACTTTATAAGATATGAAATCGCTTAGGTTCTTACATAAATTTGAGACTCGCGTGCATTGGAAACTCTGACAAGGCAATACGGTGTTTGATGGCTGACAAAGAAGCTTCATTTAATGGATTACTGGAGGTTATAGTTTGGGAAAAGGCTGGCACTTTCATGCTACATTCTAACAGAGTAAAGCTAGTGCTGAGGCGACGAGGGTTGATTGTGGAACACATCTATCTGAAAACATGAGGACAGCTGGAATATCAGAAAGCGAGCGATTGTGATTAATGGCTGTATGTTCTGTGATCAATCAGTGATGAATGAGGGAGTGGAGATAGTCATACGACAGATTGCACCATGTTAAGAACATGGCCGCACATAGACTCCTTTCCTTACTCACACAGCACTTACTGTATGCATCAGTTACGGTATTGTAATGATGTCATCTCAAGCAAGAGCCATGCGAGAGGCGGGAAATTGGAGTACTTTGCGGCCAAAAAAAGAGAGTTTAACATAACAGTGACTATTTCCACTCCTTCTAGCATGTAGACAGCTGAGTAATGCAAAAGACTGTTCAGGAATTGTTCGGAATAGTTGATTCGTACGGTAACAGAAGAGGAGGGTGCTTACAAGTATGTGAAACAGAACCATAAAAGAGGCGCGCATTATTACCAGGCGTTGACGTTTGATGCTTTTGTTGCATCATACCACCTCATTGCATCATCATTCTCCGAGAGTAGTCAGAAGTGGTGAGCAATTATAGTGCAAAATCTACGGTATGCTATCTACGTACTACTATAGGATGGAGGGAAGACTGGAAAAGATTTACGAAGGGAACAGTTTAACAACAAGACTCGTGGCTGGATTTGGTTTGAATTTCGCGACCTCTAATGGTATAGAGAACCAACACTCCATTCTTAAAGAAGGGATGGGGAAGAGAAGGAGGAATCTGAATGAAGGACTGAGGGACTTGATCAAAGAGTTGAAGAGTATGTGCTAGCTCTTAGAGCTATTCCACTTGTTATTTCAGAGCTCGATTATCTCATTCTTTCTTCCCTTCACGGAAGTGGTACTTATCACTGCCCTCACTTGGTACCATTGAATTGTTGAGCCTATAGGTAGGGGAGGAGACGATTTCAGGAAGTAAAAAGTGAAGCTGCGTGGCGAGAACTAACACAGAAAGAGAGACTTAAAAGAGCTGAATCCATTGGTGCCGCCTCACTACTCAGTCTCAATACAAACAGACTAGACATTCCGTCAGCACTGTACCCAGGTTTCGAGATCTGACACGGAAACGAAAATGCTTGGATTGCATACAGTACCCCATGGCCCGCAGCGCACCAAGTTTGAGGAAGAGGTTAAATCCATGGAGGTTGAGCCTAGGAGAAGCAAGGAAGACACGTATACAGTATTCACAGAGATAGGGAGCAGGTATCGCTCTGACAAACTAGTCAAGAACAATTGGCGGCATTCAGCACTTGTGTTTCAAGAACCGACAATGGTACATATAAGTGTTCCAACATACAATGCAATACTCGCTTCGCACATCCTATTTGTTGCCACAAGTATGAGTCTACCACTACAAACCAGCATTAAGATAACACAGAGTCGCAGTTTGGCTGTCTCTAGACACGAAGAAGGAAGTGTTGCATGAACAAGCAGATATTATTCTGTATACATTCACTTCTTCTCAATGGGTAGATGCCACCAACAGAAAAGGCGGTCGTGTTCCAGGAGTGAGACCCACTAAGCCCAGAAGAGGTGTTGGAACATCTAATTACGACAGAACAATCAGTGGTATACTTCCGGGGTACAGATTCTTTAACCTCACCCTCAATACGAGAGAGCAACTCAGATACCGCAGACGCTCGTATTCTGACTCTGGATGCACCTCTCACTGGGATAATGAAGTTGGTAAATGCATGCTTTCTGACCATATCGCCTTTCACAGGATGAGCCACCAATTAAGAGGAGCGTTCCTGAAATACCGACCATAGTCGAAAATGAGAGTGAAAGAAATGACAGTTGGGAAAACAATGTTTGTGAATAGGTATTTTCTAACTAGGTCGTTTAAATACAGGAGGAGGAGACTACAATGAGGAATGTCGATTGTGACTTTCCGCCAATGGTTGAAAACGAGAATGAAGGGAAAGAAGAAGTTATCGCTGATTACTCACTAATGGTGTTAGGCCAATCTATTCACGAGGTCAACAATCACTTGCGTGCATGAGAAGAATAACTTTATCACAGGACACTAAGGTTACTGTAGAAGGACCTTCTCAAGAGTGGTTATTGTGGGCGTGCGAACAACTGCGCATTACCAGGAAGTGAGAGAATCAGATTAATTGCATTGCATATACTTAATCTATCTGATAGGGATTCTGCGGGCACTCCATTGGCCAAAGGGGAATGGGAGCGTATTGTACCTCCATCTCGAGTTCGACCTGTAGGAGTATGTGCCCTCTAAACAAAAAAATGGACTAAGCAGGACTTGTAGGGTGACGGAGCATGTTTGTTCCGTACGTTCTCGTGGCTTCTCACAGGAGATGAGTCAGGGCATTACAACATTCGAATGGCCGTTAAGATTTTTATCCATTTTACAAAAAAAAACTTTCTGTAGATTCTGCGATTCATTAGGTCTCATTCATCACTGTTCACTGGTCATGTCGCAGATTTGACTAAGCACATCAGGTTAATACTTATGGATCTTCGCCAATATTAAACCGCACATAAATACATGACCAATCCTTGTGCATGGGGTACGGAAGTCGAAATTCTGGCTTTATGCTCAATGCTCAAGATAAGTGTCCATAGCTACAATACACAGTTTGGAAAATGGAGTACCTATGGCCCATTGAAGGAAGGTACATTACAAGAGGCATATCAATTAGCTCGTCAGAAATTTGCAGAAGTAAGAGACAGAAAGGATGCTATCATTTGCGAGGAGACCAAGTATTCTATCTGTATTAAGAATCACACCAAAGTGCATTTTGAGCCGGTTCTGGTGAAAATCATTGTCCATTAACAGCTATTGTTGATTTCAGGCAATTGGTACGTTAGCATACAAGCAAAATAGTTCGATTCACATTCCTAAGACAGAAGAATACCAGATGGAGTTTGAACAGCAAGAAGTCTAGTTAATTGAAATCTTCTAGCGCAACACCTAGAGTTAAGGAAACGCAGGAACAAGAATCTCTATGGAAGCCAAATGAAGAAATAATCATGATAGGGAGAGCCAATGGTCCATTTCAGAATCGACCATGTAAAAATGTTTTGATTACAGAGTACATGCTACAGAAACAACTAAAGAAGTGCACAATATGCAAGGGAAAGGTTCTTTGCGCGAATGACTTAATCGGTTACTGGGTGCCTCACACTAAGGGTCGACACAAGAAGTTTACACGACACAAAACAGAATACGAAATTTGCCTTTCAGATACTGGCACATCTTCTGTCTAGCAGAGTCATCTATTAAGGACCGTGTCGCGTTCCCTTCTGACAAATGGATACATCTTAGCCCCATGGAGCAAGGCTATTTGAAGAAGCATTTCAGTATCAATGCCAGTTGAAAACATGTAGTGGTGAGTTAAATTAGGGACTATTAAGTTAACGTTTGAACTTTTTGTCAAACGTTGTTTTCTTCTAATATAAGCAATTACAATATTTCAGCGCGGTTTAAGCTTTCTAGACATTTCGGCATAAAGACATGTGGGAAATATGTGTGACTTATCCCTTATGTCCTTTTGCCGAGATGCCAAACACGCACAGATAACCTCTTTGAGGATGGAACAAACCATAGACGCGTGTGACGAATTCAATTCTTTATCGGATGCGAATGCTGAAACTTACCGTCTTTCCTTCTTTCTTTCCTTTGATTCACTCGTCTCACTCTTCATCTAATCCTCTTCCGATCAAACGGCTAAAGCATATACTTAACAAAACATTAAATTCTTGATTCATGTGATAAGACAAGATTATATAAAGAGTCACGCATAGATAACCTCTTCGAGGGCGGAATAAACCATAAACGCGTGCGATGAATTCAAGAGCTTTATCGGATATGAATGCAAAAACTTACAGTCATTACTAGGTACTACCTGAATTATGAGGAAACTATCCACTAAGCGTTTCCTGTCTAAAGAAAGTGTACCTGAAGATCAAAGTAACCCCGTTGTCAAAATATTTTACACTTGTATAGGATATGCTCTTTGAATAAAGAGCATCGAGGAAGCTGTTAAGGGTCTAATTTGAAAGGAAAAAAACAACTAACCGCTCTCCGCCAACACTTTTGAAACAAATGAAACCCGCCTTATTATTTCCATTGTAGCAAAACTGATCCAATTTATTTGCACATCAGACTCAAAAAATCCTGGCAAAAGTTAACGCACCTGAACAAAGTATAGCAGGTAATCAGAACTAAACGTACCTGTCATAGTGAATCTTCATTATATAGCAGGTAGATGAATGAATTATACCTGAACAACAACTTGTGTAGCCTAAACAAGCATTGTGCAAAGTTTGCAAGCATAAATAGTCCGCAAAATAAAAACCGCGAAATAAAAATAAGAATTACAGTAATCCATTGCCATTGCCACACGCCATTGGCATTGCCTCATTGCCAATCCCTATTCACCTTGTTTTCTATTATTGATATTTATTTTATGGTGTTTTGATTGTCCGGACACTTCGACAGTTCACAAAACGTATATTGACATTCCGTAGTGGCCTCTATCTGACCCCTCTCCTCTGAAAAACCTAGGCGTGGCTTCCCTTGTTGACTTTTATTTGCGCTTTATTTATTTCAAATGTTTATGAATTTCTCTAACAACTTCAAAATACCACGAAAAGTACCATGAGTGCCACGGGCACCGGTAGCGCCTCAGTGCTTTTGTTTTTGAGCTTTTCATGTGATCGGATTTCAGTTGTGGCTTCAAGAGATGAAATGTTCAGAATAAGATTACTCAGATTTCTATATTTCTGGAATCCGTTAAATCTTTCAACGAAAGAAGTAATAGCTAAAGAACCAAACCCTGATTTTGACTATTACTTTACATGATTTAATGGATTCCAAAAAAAACATATAAATCTGCGTAATCTGAACATTTCGTCTCTTGAAACCAAAGCGGAAATCCGATCACCTTAAGTACCGGTTGCGTACCGGGACCCATGATACTTTCCGCGGTACTTCCAAATTCTACAGATCATTCAGTTGAGTAGGGGGTACTGTAATTGCACAACCCTACTAGTAACTACTGTACTGGAAGTACGTGTAATGATTTTAGCTTTCAGATAATGGAGGTTCATTTGAATTTCGATGAAGGAGAAAATGAATTGGATGGTGAATGGATGATGGAGGAATTGGCAACTGGTCATAATCTCAAAGGTAACACTACATTATTAGAGTGCTCCGAAAGTCATTGGCGTTTTCACAAAACTGTTTCTCAATTAATTTCAAGAAAACAGAGGGGTATTTGGAAGTCCTGTTACACTTATTGTATAAATTCATGTCCATGCTTTAAGAAGGACCACTTGTTCGTTGTCCTCTAGCTGGGAACGAGGAGAATTGAATTAATAAACTTCCAGGGCACCTCTAAGTCATGAGTTATTGAATTCAAATTTTTCCACGAATACGAATCGGGCGGACCTAATTTTTTGGATAAAACTAGATGACAGATCTGTGCATTGAATGACTAGGAGAGATGTCGTCAACTTCGTGTCTGCTTTTTTTCTGATGTCAATTTTCAAAATGTGAGTATGACTGACTTACAGTTATGCAGATTTTTCAACGCCGTTTTTGGCAAAGTTTGATCCCTAGCTTCACCTACTTCTATAATTTGTTTGTTCATCCACCAGTTAATACGTAGCGCTTTATAGCATTATATTTAAATTAAAAACACAGGCAAAAATGAACAGCTAACTGAACAGTGTCATTTTTTATCGAAAATTCGTCTTTGGGACTTTCCCTTGCGTATTCAAAGAGGAGTGCGCAGACAAAAACATGTCGTGGTTACAGTATCAAGTCCAATTACCATACTCAGTTAGTGATAGAAATAGATGTCACGAATGAAAGATATAGCAGCCAGCTAATTTTATCATGCTGTCACGTTTTTCAACGAATGGTGCGGCTCTAACATGAAAAACCCATATTTGTGTATTTTTCGAAATATAGGTTCAGTCAAGATCTCTTATGCAGTGAAACTGGTAGTAGAAACTCGAAGGAATAAATCCAACACAGTGAGCTTGCACCTGCTTTATCAATGAATTTGTTTGAAATTATTCTATGTGTTGACCTATGGTGACGAACTGATGACTTTGTGAGGCAATAACTTCCCTGTATTCCAACTTTGTTCACTATCAGACTACTCTTGTGAAAGAGGATTGTGGCCTTATTAAACTCCATGACTGGCATTATTTTCCCATCATTTGCATTCCTGTTGCAGTATAAAATACAGAAATCTTCAAAAATGATGTCAAAATGATGTTGGATCTTGGATCCCTACCAAAGAACGAGAAGGAATCAATTGATGGCGTTCAGCATGGTTCAAGAACGACTAGTACCCTCCATGTTGGTGGCTACATCAAATTATCCGGAAAGCTCTAAGGCAGGAGAGCGTGCTAAAGTTGTGAAAAAACGACAATGACTTTCGGAGCACCCTAATACATTCTATCCCATCACAACACTTTGATACATTTTGCCTTAGTCTTTTAAAAATATTTGAATAGCGATGTTATGAAAGGGTTTTAGAACGTAAGCCGTCTCGTAGAGATGAGAAAGATGGAATAGATGCTTCCTCTTCATCAATTCCTTCTTCCGGATTTTTGTCCACTGCACAGGTTTCCATTTTCTGTCCACAGATCTGTTTATGGACTCAATTGAGACGTCGGTTGAAACGAGGAATTTGAAGAGACGATACGTTGAGAACATGAAGAGACTCATTCGAACAGCGAGGAAACAAGTACATAAGATGGAAAAAGAAAGAGACGATGCTATGAGGAAGTTGGCATGCAGAGATTCTACTCGTTTACATGCATCAAGTGTAATTATACGTTCTTCATCTTGTATTATGACATTCCCTTCCCCTGAACTATTGAATAAGTGGATAGCCATTCAACGAATTCCATCATCCATTCTCAAAAGAGAAGATGAACATGAAAAAGTTGTGTTTGACATGAAAGATGATAGAAAAAGAAGAAGAAGAGGAGAAGGAAAAGAGAATGAACATGTAAGAGATAGATGATTGCACGTTGTAATGTCACCCCCTCTGTTCCCCATGAACAATCTCTGGTAAAGAGTGTATTCATCTTGAAGGAATGTATTGCTACGCAGATTGGCCTTTTCTTAACTTGTACCTCATATCAAATGGCTCTACAACTAACTAACACTATTGCGAACTATTGTACAATAATACTAGTGATAGAGCCACGACAAGTTATTTACAAGTGTAAGAATAAGAGAGTTGAGAAAAGTCCCATGATTCGGGATGCGCTCTTTTGTATCCATTAGGACACAAACAGAATGCAATCGCCTGTGAAATATTGGCTGGAGTATCAAAGTTGAGTTGTTGGGCCTCTGCAATAACACGAACTGGAATCCTCTTCATTCCCGTCTTACACGTTGACGGTAATTGCTGAATGAACAATTGTTATAAAAGACAATACTCGTTGGTTGACCTGAGAGATTGGCTTGCAGAATGAAATGGACACTATCTGGTCTAATGATATTGTATAATCATCTTGAATGGAACATGTCGAATTGTCGAGACATTGACACAATTCCTTTCTTGTAGAGTCTAACAATGAATTATAGTCAGCATGTGCAAGAGGAGGCATCTATATTGAGATGTAAACAATCAATACTATCATCCATACCAGATCATCATAAAGTGGAGGAGCCTCTCCACTTCCAATATCCCATCCTGATCCTTCATCCAAAGCAAATCTTGTCTCTTGTGCACTACATGCCTGATAGGGATTGCATAGTGGAAGAGAGGATGCAATTGTTGCAGGAAGAAATAAGAAGCAGAGGAGGACTCGAGACATTTCGAGGGTAGGACTGCCCTCCTATCTCCCTCCTCCCTCTCCCATTCATCTGATTAATGATCACACACACTCATCCACAATGTACACTTTCATTTAACATCTCGCAAAAGAGTTTCTTTGTACATCAAACGGAAATGTAGTCGTGCGAAAGTCAAATATCGTCACACAGTATTACTATAAAATGGTTGCTACACTGTATAAGAAAAGGAAGTGATAGAAAGGGACAATATAGAGTTAGCAGCAATCATCATCAATGGGAAGAGTATCACGGGCAACGGGATGTCGATGAGGGAAACGGGCAACAATCTCTGGTGTTACTTCAACAATACGACGAATGCATGATGGAGGAAGAAGAGCGAATGGGGAACGGGATCCCTTCGCCAGTTGATGTCTTAAATCACTATATAAACGACAAGTACAAACGGCTGCAACCACCGACACCGTCACGACTGCCTTACTTAGTCAACTTATGGCTTAGTTAGTGGACTTATGGCAGTGTATTTTGAAAATAGCCTGCGCAGTTTCGGTTATTGCCTATAGCGCAAGCGTTCGTTAGGTGAAGAGGCTTGCGGTCTTCATAGGAATAGCGTCAGTATACCTCGAATATGCAATGAGGACGCTCTCATGACCCTTGGCATCTCTCAATGACATGACTGATCCACCCGCAGGAACTGATGTTGAAGCTATAACCTGAGATAATCATTATATTCTAATTGGGAGGAGAAAGACTAACTGTTTTGACAGATGGAGAAGTGATAGATGAATGACAAGTACACGATGGAGATCCTTTATCATTGACATGAGTCTTCTTTTCTCTTCTTCCTTCTACTCTTTCATCCATCAATTCAACCACCTCAAATAGTCATTTCATAACAGATCAACAACAAGGCATACATGTGCCAGTTTGTCATTCATCGTTTCCCCTTTTGACATTGGTAATTCACATTCCTCCTAAAAGAAGATTAGTCAATCAATCAGAGAAGAATGAGTTGATACCTTTGATTGAATGGGAAATAATTTGGAGATGAGAGGATGAACGAATGCTTGTGGACGAGTCCATCTGTCATTTTCCATCTCACGGGCAGGCTTAGGCACCATGGAGCAACCACCCTACAAGATAGAACCAAAGGAATGAGACCAACTCCTTGCAGTCTACTACTTCATTAGACATGCAAATATATCACAACAAGAGTCTTTTGAATATGATAAGTTTATTAATGAACAGACAACAAGAGATCACAATTGAGAACAGGAACAGAGTATAATAACTAAATGTCATCTTTTGGACGAGGTGTTTTAACATGAATAAAGGAAGAAGTAGAAGAGAAGTAAGTGCTCTTAGTGCCCGATGAATCTTCTGCCTTGATGTTGGGATTGACAATCTCTAATCCCTGGACAGGAGTAAATGAGACTGAGGATGCAGTACCAGCCACTTTTGAACTGTAATGTAAGAATGAGTACTGTAAATGTACATGTAGTATACCCTCTAACACTTGTGTGTCCTCCTGAAGCCTTTGTCCTTTCCAATTGTCTTTGCATAGTCTTGCTCATTCTCACTCTCGTTCTTTCATCCACAACTCCTGTACGAATTCTTCCAGAAGAAGGTCCTCCACCTTTTACCTGAATGTCCTTCATGTACATTAAATCCCTTTCCATTCACTCACTTGTCCAACTCCGAATCCCATTCTATCTTGCATGATGTCTTCTTCTAATTCTCCAAAGTTCATTCTGTTTGCCTTTTTTCTAATGTCTGTCATTCCCAATCTTTCCTTCATCTTCCGTACTCTTCTCCCTCCTCTTTTCTTCGATGCCTTGTCAAGGGGCTTGGGTAAAGCCTAAAGACAAATATATTTCAAAGTCCAAAATGAAAAGATATACATACTTTGTTGGCCTTAACTGGAGGAGGTTCGAGCAGTTTCTCAATGCGATGTTGTACCTAGAATCCAAAATGACAGATGAATCAAATGTCATTACCTTCTGCAGCATCAATGTTCCAATTGCACCTTCTGTTGATTCATGTAGACTATCTGGACGTGCAGCCAAGGCAACTTTGTTTGCAAGAATCTTCGCTACCTCAATATCTCTTCTCCATTGTCACTTTCTGCTCTCAATGTACCTGTTTTCTAAAGTCAGGAGGAAGTCTCTGTACGATTGGATGATGGAATAGAATTCCAACATGTGCTTGATTGTTTGTAGATGAGAATCCTGCCAATGCCCTCTTTTGTGCTCCCAATAGTTGAATATTGCATGCAGGCATCCTTGCAAGAGGAGCCAATCCTCCAGCCTTAATTGACATTTCATTCAATAGACATCAGAGATATCATCCAACCTGTGACACTAGTGCAGCAGCACCTTCTGGTCCAAGAAGTGCCACAAGATTAGGTGCAATCAAACTCATTCTCATTTGTACCAATTGGAACATTGCCAATCTGTCACCTTTCAGTCTTTCTGCCAATGCACATGCCTCCTAAACAACAAAGGAGTCTTCGTTTGTATTTATATTGTGTACCTGGACACTTGATAGTTCATCTGCTTCCAATGCTTTTCCCTGTGTAGTAGTCGCTGTGACAGAGATGACCATACAAGTCGAAGAGTTAAGCATCTGTCCAAGTCTCTCTTGGATTCGTGCTCCTTTCATGTTAATATCGTTGCCCAAAAAGGATACAGCTGTCAGATATTCCTAAATGTAATATATACAATAGTTGAGAATGAAGGGACCGTACAAGATGGGCAGGTACTAGTGACTCCAACTCTGGGAATCTCTTCTCATACTTATCACGTACGAACTTATGAATGACAAACAATTCATTGTCGATTTGAGATGAGAGCTGCAATGTCAATGTTAGGTATGACAATAGGACAACAAGACATACAGCTGACAATTCGACAATTAGTTTGTATTGAGGGTCGCTTTCCAATGGAGCACATACTACAATCTTCTCTTCTGCATCTCTCGCCAATTCCTTTTGTAGTTCTTGCATCAGAGTCTTGTAGTGATCAGAGTCGGCCAGTTTAGCCACCTGACATACAAATATAATGTTATACGTGGAGAATAACAACTTCTTTGACTGTTGAATATTGAAGAGTATTGGGTAATTCGTCCTTAATAGTTGCTTCCTCAATTCCTTCATCTTCTTCTTTCTTCACTTCATCAATCTGTAACCAATTCCATATGAAACAAACAATAGTAAAGAACCTCTTCATCGTCATCGATATCATCCAAATCAGCCAAAAGTTCTTCGGCCAAAGACATCGCACTACTCGCTCAATTACCTCAAATATTCACAATTCCCAAACCGAATAGAGAGTACAAAATATGAAACATAATTTATCGGACACTTGTATTTCCCCCGAACGTAATATTTCCCCCAAGCGGCCAGTTCCCCGACATGTCGTGCAAAATGTATGTAACCAATATATCGCCTTCTTACGCTTAATAATTGCCATATCATTCTCTTATCATTTACCCCAGTGACGTATAAAGGCGGCCGAATACCAACAGAAGGATTATACAATTGAGAAAATTTTTCGATTTTTTTTTAATTTTGAAGGAATAGCATGAAAAATGGACTCAAATTTCACAATTTCATAACTAAAAGTCTATCAGTGAGCTCGTAAAAATTGCTAAATTCATATTTCGACTTTCTCCTTTGAGTTTCGCTCGTTTTTTAAGAAGAAATCGGTGGAAGAAGTGAAGTTTTCGATTTTTTTGTTCGAAAGATTTCGAAAAAGATGTGATAGATCACCGCTCCGCGGAGATTAGACAAATGACAACTACAACGACAACTCATTGATAGCGACACCCTTGTTTCAAAATCAGAAGTCAAATGCATTTCTCATTCATATAATTACCGCGCAACGGTTGCGTTCGATAGACAACATCTCTGAGTGGATTGGATGAATGACAAATGCACTTTATCTACTACTGATTCATAAACCCAAATGCACATATTAGGTTGGTAAGACTCCAGCAAATCCATCAAAAATTTCTGATTTGTGGGGTCCCGAACCCATTTTTGTCAATTTTTACAGAGTCCGGGTCAAAATTGATTAAATTTTACGGGTGCCCCGTAAATCATAGGACAGCCTATTTCTGAATGCATTAAATTTTTACACAAGGCACCTCCCTCCTCAACCGCAAAGAGTGCAAGTGCACCTACCCTATGTTTATGGGTACACGGTATCGTACACCTTCACCCTTTCTTATGTAATAAATCAGCACGCGTGCTATGCAGATATAGTATAACTGTTGGAGATTGTAATATTTTTTCGCTGATTTGGGGGAAACAAGATTTGATTTTAAAAACCGAATAATGTTTACGAAAACTGTGACTAATTTACCTGAAACTTCCCTCATCGTCAGTTTACCGAAAATTCTACTCAATTTATCATAAATCGAGTTTCCAGGGATTACCATTAAAACATCAATCAGTAACTAGTTCAATCGACAGAGGAAGCAATTCTGCATAATCTAAACTGACTGTCAAACATATTTTTTTAGCGTTTTTGAATTAGTCTGACAATAAGGGCTCAAATATTCATCGTTCAAAACTATTCGCCTATAACCTGCCCCCTTGTAGTCTCTTCGCAGAGCAGTGGTTAACGGCCGCCTTTACATCATCAATGTGTAACTTGTGCACTAAAGTGCAAAAAAGGTATAACAGAGTTCATTTTACTCTCATACTCATACTACGTTCTAACATACTTCAGATGGACTTTATCCACATATTCACGAGGTGAAATGATATACACAACTGTACATTGACCTCAATGGATCACTCTTAAATATTCTATCTTTATGTATATTACATATTGATCAGTTTGCAAGTCACAGGGTCAGTCTTCTGTCAGTCACCAATTGCAAAGGACTAATGGGATTGGACAGAGAAGGGGGAAAGATGTGAGTACCCGAAGGAATACAAGTGATTGAATGAGTTATTGAGTGAACTGCCATGAGTCCTTATCTACTCCTTCAGCACAATGATTGAGAAGAACAACTCTTCTTTGTTCCACATATCGATACTTGTCTTGTACCTGTTAATACATTATCATTCTCTTTATACACTAATAATGAACCTTCTGTTTGAGAGTCACCAGATTCTCTGATTCCAAGTCCTTTTCAAGGAATTCAGACAACTGTTCTGTAGCCATCTCCTACAATCATTTCATTGTCTCTTTTTCGTAGTCTTATAACCCACCAGATCCTTCTGATTATCTTCAAAGATTTCACTTTCATTTGTTCTTCTCAGATAGTATGCGAATGCATATGTGAACATGAGTGTCCGTCTAAGTACATTGTGATATCTCATTCATATTCCTCATTCATACCTGCATTCAGAGAGAACATCAACAGCCTTTCTCAGAAATTGAACTTCAATCCAACTCATATTTGCCCTTTGCATTTGTTCCATCTTCACCTGCATCATTTGACTATTCTCAATCCCTTCACTATCCTTCGTACCTTGACAGACGAGTACAGTTTATTCTCCAGTTTGAGTGATTGTTGATGATTCATGAATCGATTGTAATAGTGCAGATATCTCTGCAATGCAGCCCGAGACTTCTCTTGTGCATCCCTTGCCTTAATCTTTCATTCTCAATTAACAAATCCTCCCTTTATACCTGTTTAGCATTACTGTCATCGAATCTATTACATGAGTACCAACTGCTTCCATGGGGTTCCCATGGTCCGAGACACATCCAACAGAACTCATTGCGACAAGCTGTGTTCTTACATGTCATGTGGTTGCATCCTCCATCCTTTTCAATTGTTACCTTTAACAAAGAGTTGGTATAAGTAGTTGTTGGTATGAGACTAACATGGCACTTTGGACACTCTTTCGTGTTGGCATTGATCCAATTGCTCGTTTCACTGTCATCACTGCACTTCTTGAGCCACAATTTGAGTAGTCTAAAAAGGAATTGAATCAAGAACAAGAATAGTAACTCGACCTGCAGTTCACTGGTTCGTGCCATTCATGTCCACATTCGAAACAGAATCTGCATCCACATTCACATTGGACAACACGAGCCTCACAATGGGTCACCTATAAAAGAAGACTTAGGAGAAACATTAGTCATAATAGGTACCTTTACAACTTTACCACAATCAGCAGCTGGACACCATCGAAGGAGTCGATTTCTCTCCACGAAGTTATTGACGGAAATGCGACCGAATGATTTACGGGCAAGATCGTG
This sequence comes from Diplogasteroides magnus, assembly GCA_014805445.1. NCBI lineage: Eukaryota > Metazoa > Nematoda > Chromadorea > Rhabditida > Diplogasteroididae > Diplogasteroides > Diplogasteroides magnus. The sequence continues at coordinate 26,922 of JACMIF010000962.1, forward strand.
ATTACCAATCAAAGCAATAACTCTTCTATAAGCGACATGATTGTCATTTGATACAAGAATATGACTGACTCATCATCCACAAGCAGTTTACATCCAGGATACAAGCATTCCATGACAGAAGTATGGTCAGTAAGTATCTCAACATCAATACTATACCAGGATAGAGGCTATTTGTACCTTTGTAGTCAGATACTTCTCCCAACAAAATCGACACGCCACATGTCTGCACTTCATTCCAGTCAAGGGTGCCATTCTCAAAACAATTCATAGTCAATACAGATAAGTGACAATACCTGCAGCAGATGTCACATTCTGCCTTTGCCCCTTCACTTCCTTCACCCATTCTAGTTGGATCTGCTGATACTCTGCACTGTTGAAGAAACTTTTCTGTGTTAGAGCACTCGTAGAACCTGCAAATTGACTCCATTTACGTGTTTGTACCACATACATCTAAGACGGTCACATTTGGTCAGGCCGCAACTGTCTTTTCGAGCATGCTTTAAAAAAACGTCTCTCATATGAAAAATTCCTTGATGTGTAGGTATTGTTTTGCTTTAAAAACCTGGATTCAATTGAATTTCGAGGAATAAACTCTTAGGACACAAAAGTGGGCTGATCCTTTGCGAAACCATGCGACCGTTCTAGGCAAAACGAGATGTATGTGGCGAAAGCATTCGAACGCACTTGGGATTCATAATAATGATCGGTCAACTAACCGTTCAAGAAGACTTTCCTTGTTCCAATTGAATTCGTGTAAAAGGATTCGACATGCACCTTCTGGTATCTCGACAATCTGCGCAACACTGCGGATGAGTTCATTCATTTCTTTCAAGAGTCCATCACTTGTTAACACCTGTAATACTGCTTGGCTGAGAAGAAGTGAGAAAGAGATATACTTGACAATCAAGTACTGCGGGATCCTTCGGTGTCGTATTGTCTTCCTGCTCCATTGCAATTCCATCGTCATCACTAAGCATCTAAACCATTAACATTATTATAAAAATGAGCTCTACAGAGGAGGAGAGGCTTAATACAAACTGAACCTCGGACGCATTTCCTTCGCTTCCAGACATTGAGTAATCGTAGTCGTCGTCGTTATAAACCGCCATCCTCAAAAATGCAAGTGAGAATGAGGCGATCGGTAAGAAATTAGAATAACAAATTAGATCACGCAACAATTCTCTCGTGCATTTGCACTTCACGTGTCGAGTCTGGCAATACCGTTTCCTCGTTTTCGTCAGAGGAGCTAACGCGTGACTAACACCGATTCTACTTTCATCTACCTCACCATATGTGATAAGTGTAACAAAGATAAGTATGTTACTAGAATGAATGGGAATACAACATAAATGGGTTAATAAATCATACTTACACAGTTGTTTAATGATCAGAAAATAAGTATAAACGTTTTAGAAAAGCAAGGTGTATGAAAACTCTTGTTTTGTATGAGAAAATGCGTTTCAATACTTGGAGGACACGAAGGAAATCTTCAATGTGCAGTTGTACGCGCACGGTCAGTCATGCGCATGATCATGCTGCACGCGAAACGATTACTGGTGCCGCGCGCGGATAGATTTTCCGTTCGATTCCGTATTTTAGTAGACGGGGTGCACAGCGCGTCAAATAGCTCACAGCGGTTCAAAAATCGCCTTCATGTTGTCACCCCTGTCGTTTAGCCAAAAAAGGGGGCGTGGCCAGAGAAAAAGGGGGCGGAGTCGCGATTTTTTTGGAAAAATGGGCGGAGTCGCGCATTTCATGCATTCACGTTGCGCTCTAATTGTGTTGCGATCAGGCCTCACTGAGAAAAGTACACAGCATAGCACGCTAGTTGTCCACATTTGCCATGTAATGCATATACTAACATTTGGCTGAAGCGTGAAATCCCACTGTGCAG
>JACMIF010000963.1:3467-18699 GCA_014805445.1 Diplogasteroides magnus
CGCCCCCCCCCCCCCCCCCCCCCACCCCCCCCCCCCCCCCCACCCCCCCACCACCCCCCCCCCCCCCCCCCCCCCCCCGGCGCCCGGGTCACAATGATACATCGTAAAGAGGGAAGAATAAACGACAAATAGAACAAAAAGTTGGAAACCGATAAGGGATTCTGGGCAGTTTCTACTAGCGATGAAACCGAGTTTGAAAAGAATATAATTGGAAATGGTTCGATTCGTAAAAGTTGTGGCCCAAAATTGTCTCTTCAATGCCCTATTTCCACCATATACTATTGCTGTCCGGCTTATGTTTCACGCGCTTCTTGAATATCCTTGATTCAGGTAATATTGATAACTCGAACGCTCATTTACATATGTCAATTGCTATAACATCACTAATATCTCGTCAAGGAAGCAAAGCAGACTATTTATACTTAATTTATAGGTCGAGCAATATTTGAGTACATGAATCCTGAATGAGTACACACCTGACAGACTCTGATCATCAGCGGGTATCTGAAGTCCTTCTTGTTCATCTTGAGCTTGCTCGCAATCTGCAAAATTCCGATTGAAATGGTTTGGACGCATTCGAAAAGGGTTGTCGTTAGCGATATTATTGATGCGTCTGACCCCAAAATCGGACTCTGTCGATCCTACCTCGAAGAATATTTTTCGCTTGATCATTCAAATTTTCGCCTTCAAATTTGTGAAAGGTTACATGAGAAAACTATCTAACCGTAAACACACTCTTGATGAGCGGCTACATCTCATTAGAAAGACAGGTCAAGTTGTAATGTCAAACCAGTACGTCATTTGTTTCATGAAGACAGGTCATAAGTATCACGTTGGCTTGTTAGTTAGGCCCATCTAGTTAGGGCCCAAACAGGAGCCGAAACAACTCACAATGGCCCTGGCCCAGTCCATCTCGGCGTGCACGTGGTTGGCGAGCCGAGTGAAGTCGTCAGATTCACGGAACCACTGCAATGATGGCACGGTTATACAAAAATACTTACTGGGAGTGTACATCGATCTCAAGAATGAGTTGGAACGATTACTCAAATTTTTCCACAAATTTTCCTAGTGATTCTATGTTGCGTACACTGCACAAAATCACCCCTCTTTTCCAAATTTGGTTGGTACGTCAATAAATCGTCATAAAAAATATTTTAAAAAATTATCAGAGTTGGAACGATTATTATTATTATTCTAGATTTTCGCATATTTTCCTAGTGGTTCAGTGCTTCACACACTGCACAAAATCTCCCACGTTTCCAAATTTAGTTGTACGAGTGAAACTGTGATGACCGTGGAGTGAAAAAAATTACCAAAAGTATAACGATAAGAATGGGCTCAGAGCCAGCACTTCATATTGTATTTATTTAAGTTATTTTGCATAAAAAGAGTATACGGATGGAATCGGATGGAAGACAGGAACGTCATGGACAATTGCGCCACAATGGTTTAACAGACATACTCGCTATAGCTTTCGTCATTATGACGGCTCCACTGTCCATCTATCTCACTAGTGTGGCGCAAATGTCCACGGCTCTTTGACCTCTACCTACACATAAGCGTAATGATTTAGGATATAGCAAGGGGAAGTGAGTATTATTGCTAAACAGTGACGAATATCTCTGCAACGATGATGCTTACAACATATTTATGCTTACAATGCACAAAATTATAAAAGAGCAAGCGTGAATAACACTCGCGAGCAAGAGATAGATTCAGTAAGTATTGCGAGAAATGTGACCCAGTAAATACTGCCCACACACATTTCTGATCCCAGTCACGTTCCTGGCGCAAGTAGGTTTCGCATGCTCGATAAAATCGTGACAATTCATTCTCAGTCATTATCACTTTGAAAATCTCCGCTAGTTATGAAAATCAAAATATTACCATCGCCGCCAATTGATGTTTCATGAATTGAATAAATCCCGACATTTCACGCATAGACCAATTCCACCCAGCAATACTTGTGTACGATAAAAGTTTCACACCATCGAAAAGTTCCGTAATAAGCTCATCAATAAATCAATAAGTTCAATAAGTCATTTCACTCAATAGTCAGACTTACCAGGGAAGTGCACGGACTCAAGATGAGCTTTCGAGACGAGAAGGTCGCAAGCGATAGGCCTTCGAAAGAGATGATTATAGCATGTTTCAATTTTTGCTAAAGAGCGCTGTAGAACGAGAAACAAGCGTCCGAAGTCTCGAAATTGACCAAATATGCTATGTTTGGGATTTTCTACAGCAAGAACCAGGCTTCACTGAGGGACGTGCATACCCGCAATGGAGAGTACTTAAGCAGTACATTGCACATGATTTTTACTAGACCTACTGGTTCACGCATAAAAATAGGGCGAATTTTCTCAAGTGTCACACTTTTGAAAATTCGCCCTATTTTTATGCCTGAACCCGTAGGTCTAGTAAAAATCATGTGCAATGTACTACTTAAGCACTCTCCATTGAGGGTATGCACGTCCCTCAGTGTAGCCTGGTTCTTGCTGTAGAAAATCCCAAACATAGCATATTTGGTCAATTTCGAGACTTCAGACACTTGTTTCTCGTCCTACAGCGCTCTTTAGCAAAAATTGAAACATGCAATAATCATCTCTTTCGAAGGCCTATCGCTTGCGAACGTCTCGTCTCGAAAGCTCATCTTGAGTCCGTGCACTTCCTTGGTTAACGAAGGTAGAAAGAATGGCAAAGTGCATTTCATCTCTCCGCGCCCTCGTTCACCAGATAGAGAGAACGGAAGGATGGAATGCACTCTGCCATTCTTTCTGCTGTCACTAGTCAGACCCATGCGATTATCGCCCCTAACGGAAATATTAAGCGACGCCCTGAAGAAGGATCGACTGATTTACCTACTCTATCATTAGAATTATACATTGATTCTCCGGTCACTAATGGGTTTCACGCGACGATAAGATTGGCCAATTCAAAAAGTTTCTGATTACGTTCTAGATATCGCATTATGGAACGTTATTGACAGCCGTTCAATTTCTTGCCGTCTAACTTCATGCCTAGCGGTCGTCTCTCACTTCACAGAGACGACCGCTTGGAGTGAAGTTAGTCGGCTAGAAATGGAAGGCTGTCAATAACGTTCCATAATGCGATCCCTATTACTTTCTCATTTAACGTCTACCAATGACTCCAACTAACCGGCAGATTGAGCAATGTGATTCCCAGCACGGACAGCGAGTCGTACGCGACCATGACGTCATCGTCCTGAACAATCAATACTACCGTAATCAGAAGCTGAGAAGCTACTAGCTCCTCATTTATCATAGGCGAAATGCAAATACGCATCATCAACACACACTTGCATCGTGATTTATTGGCCCTTCTCAAAATCACCACTAAAGGTTGCTTGGCCAGAGTTAGACATGATGAAGCTGGGAACACCAGGGTTGGAAGTTTGTATATGAAATCAGTTATCTTTCACCGATCCTATATCCCGAAAGTTAAACTTTCGTTTTAATGTGAAAGTATGGTAATCAGATGATCACAAGCTCCTGTCGTTTCTCATAGGCGTGAACTGTAACTGCCAGCTCTAGATGTCATCACTCACCAGTAGATCAGCGGGCAGCGTGGATCGAGTGCGACGGGTCGAGTCCGTGGTGGAGGAACCGGGTTGGGAGGCTGAAGCAACACGTCTTCCTTGATGCGGTAACAACAGGATCACAACATTTGCCCACAACTTACCATAACTCTTTCCGTTTTAAAACGGGTAACACAACGAAGAAATGGAATAACTGTTTGCAAAGTGAAGGCAAGGTTGTAAAACATTCTTATTTTTTCTTGCCATATTTAGGTTTCACGTATTCTATAACATCGGCCATTTCACAGCTTTCTTGATTCCACGAACGATTTCAAAACGATTCCTATATTAAACTACGGCTTCAACCTTTCAACGTCGCAATATGAGCTTATTCTCACCATGGTCCTCTTCATACTCCTCATCTCCCTCTTCGCTCTCCAGACAGACAGCTATCACGTCTCGAACGGAAGACAGGGCCTGGAGTACGGTAGACATTACAAGAGGGTACTGTAGTTCGAAGAGTTGCAGTAATCTCATGGATCTGTTCGTGTAACAGAAAAGTCCATTAATTGTGAGGGACAGTCCACCGCAGTTGTGGAAAATTGGTGATGAGTAAAACAAGGGGAAATGTGTTCGCCGAGATTACGGTATATTTCAAAGCTCAGAGCACGGCATTCACTATTTTTTGCGACTACGGTAGCTCAAACAAGTTACAGTAATCGCTCGGAATATAGTAAACTCACATCATAGAACTGGAGGAACTTCTCTCTGCATTGGTGGCGGACTTGGTGCGATATCATCTCGCTTGTGAGCTGAAAAAAAAGTTTTTTTTAAATACTACAGTACTCCGGGTTGCAATTCAAAACATTATCCCTAGTGAATAGACTTTGGTCTCGATAGCGACAACACATTAGGGAGACGACTACTGTTCGGAAAGGAATATAAAAAGAAATTGTCAACTATCTACCGAGTACTTCAAGTAATAGAGTGCTTGCCGCAGTCGTTCCACCGGAGTATATCTGTAAATGACCTCATTACTTCAGTCAAGTAAAGCATGATAAAGAGTATATACTGCCATAGCAGTATGATTACAGTATTTCCCTGATACGTCAACAAAAAGAACTAATACTGTTATAACGAATACTGTAGAACCAGACTACAGTATATCTACAGTATGCCTCCTACCTGGTGCGGCCTTTCTTCTTCGGAGGCGAAGAGAGCGGGCTGGCTGTGATCATGTCAGGCAGTTCGGCCAGTCCTGCAAAGAAATCATGAGGATTCCGCACGGGGTCGTGCACGCTCACCTTCCCCAATAATCTCCATCAACTCCTCCAAGTCCCATTTCGCAGCCGCTTCCAGATACGGCTCGATCACTTCCTGAAATCAGGCATCCTCACTGGGTCGTCCGAGGGGATTCCTCGCTGGGTCGTGCACTCACCTCATCGACGTTTTCCCTGATGCGAGAGAGGACGGGCTTGTGCTTGTCGTGCATGTTTTGCGGAATGAGTGATCCGATGCACATCACTGTGCCAAGAAGAGATGTTGTCTGGAAAAACAGAACATATTACAAGACAGAAAATGTTTCATTTTAAGGAGACAAAAATTAAGAAATTTTCAGGCTTGTCTTCCTCAAAATGCCATGATATATGTAAAAGAGAAAGAAAAATGGCGATATCACTTCGTGAGTATCATAAACAAGCACGAATACCGTACTCGGGCGGATACTCGCGTTTTCGATAAGGTACAGTAGTCATTCCATTCCTATCGATTGCTCAGATACCGTACCCTGAAGTGGTCGAACAGCTTGCCGAAGACCTTGGCCATCAGATTATCCATCGACTTCTTGTCCTCCGGCCTTAAAGGGAAAACAGTCTTACTGTAACTGTCTCATTGTGTACTATTGCGATAAAATCAGGGGGAAACGCTCTTCCGACGACGCTTGACATCACAAACTTTGATATCATGAACGGTCATCGCATGTTCATGGTTACTGTAGCTACCGTATCCCCCTGTTCGCGATCGGCCATGTTTCAGGGAGGCAATAACTGATGACAAGATAAAGAATCAGTGAAACATAACTGAACTCGCAGTTTAACTGCCAGCTCTGCCCTCTAACTCACGTCATCTTGTCTATGATAGTCGACCACAGAACGACCGCGCACTCGATGATGACCTTGTCTCGACGGAACACTTCAGACGATTCGTCTTAAAAGCTTACGTTAAATTATCATCGAAAATCAGAATTGGGTGTACAACTACTGGTGCATATAACCAACTGGCATTTAGCATTAGAGACCGTGAATTGTTGACAGCCGTTCATTTCTAGCCGTCCAACTTCATTCCGACCGGTCATCTCTCCATTCGTAGAGACAACAGCTCGGAATGAAGTTAGACGGCTAGAAATGAACGGATGTCAATATCTGAGTCAATTCATGGTCTGTATTTGGATATACACACACAATCTATGAAGAAAACGAATCCAATCGTATCCATCTTCCCTATCCCATTACAAAAAGTGATGTTTAGGAATTGTGTTCACAACATCGTCAAACATTCTTTTCATTATAACTCCAGCATTGAACGTCCATGGAGTATTTAGCAGCAGACCCTGCTGCATCAGACCAAAACGATTCGTTTCCAGAATCTATTATCCAATTACTGATGCGTATTTTCTCCTGGATCATACGCAAATGCGGCCTGTAAAAAGAACAAGCGGAAAGCAACAAATGATGCATCAATTGAAAGTGGGATTTAATTTTTTTAAAATATTTTTGTAAATCATAAAAATGAAAATAAAATAAAAACTCTCACCGGGTGGTGGGAATTGGCTGGCGGTCATGCTCATCGAATCATTGCTCATCATGGTCGAATTGAGACTCGCACTCGTTGTGTCCATGTCTGGCAGATTCTCAGACCTACAAGACGGCTCCGTGCGGACTCCTTATAAAACACTCAAACGACCCCGTGAGGACTCCTATCGGGAACAAACAAAAATACTCACTCAGGTTGTCCCTTCCTCCAGTTCTTATACACAGCCACAACGAGGTAGCGGACGTGAAGTGCTGAACAGGGACATTTTAGGCCAGTGTCAAACTTTTAGATTTTATACTCTTTACTTTAGCATACATATTCAACTGGCATATTTCGTGCTAGCATGAACTGATGATCTTGTCATTGAAATGTAATCAGCTCAACATCGCTCTGAGGGCCTTCCAGCACAAATAGTTCGTATAATGATGTTGTGAACGACCCCGGTCGGACTCCCTTCTGGGCGACTCCGTGCGGACTCACCGGCCTGCTTCGCATCGATGAGTCCCATGGGAAAGATGAGTCGGTGGAAGGTGAGGGCTGCCTGACGTCCTCCTCTGAACAAAGCTCATTTTTCAGTGGAGAAAGCCTAAAAACTTAAATCCTAGAAGTCTAAAAAAGAATCTAAATCAATATGATGACGTAGTTTCTGGAGTGAAACGCGATTGTGGCGTCAAGAGCGTTAACGCCACGATTATGAATCGGACAAATGCGCCATGAACTCCCGGTTCAAGTGTTACTATGTCACCATTAGCTTGCAAATAACCACCGTTCTATTGGTATCGTTCGTTCTATCGCCCACCCTTTCGTGTTAAATGAAGCGAGGAAATCGGAATTTCCGAGAAAGAAAGAAATACCGTACACTTTTACGAGATGGGCTGCAACTGAGCAAAATCTATTTGATGACGTAGTTTTCAGGGTAAAACAACATTGTGGCGTCAAGAGCATTAACGCCATGATGATGAAACGGGCAAATGCGCCATCCAACACCCGGTTCAAGTGTCTAATTCAGCATTAGGGCGCAAACGTCCACGGCGCTATTGTGTTTCACCCAGCAAATGAGAGGAGTGAATCACAAATTTCGAGAAAGAATGAAGAAACGCACTCCTTGACGAGAAGGGCGATCCTCCTCATCTTCTCGTCTGCGTGTGCCTTCAGGGGACAGAGACTCTGCAAATCAACCAATTCATGCCTGATTTGGTTTATAAACCGAATTTCACATTGGTGAATCCACGATCGGCAACAACCGCTCCGCAGAGAATAAAACAATTCACAGCTGTCTGGGGGAAAGTAGCGAGCACAGCCGCTAACAGAAAATGGAAACTGACAGTGAACAGGATTTGGACGATGGCCATTCGTGTCGGTTCACTTGTTTCCACCTGAATATCATAGTTTAAAAACAGATGATGAATACAAATGACGGGCGACTCGAGTTTTGTATTTTTCCATCAAAATCTGAAGCGATTCAGGATCTGGTCCCCAAACATCACATGTGGGATAGTACCATAAATGTAAAATAAATATATAAAACAATACCTCGAGACGTTGCAGGGCCAGTTCCGGCTTTAGGATCTGCCACGACTGAAAATGAGCTGATTTTGTAAGAAAAACACTAATTAAAACTAATTTTAATCAATAAAAATTAAAATGGGCACAAACGCGAGTGAATCGTCCAAAGGGAGTCTTGCGCAGATAGTGCAACAGCGAGAACGCGGCTTCCCTGACCTGTGGTGAACAAATAAATAATCATTGGTCTTTCGCCAATTTAGAAGCCCTAGAATGAAGAACCAACTCGGTTTAAATATGCAACAGAGAAATGCCAAATTGGAGTGATATTGCGTACAGATCCTAACATGAATGACACTCACCCTCTCACTCCTGTCATTGATGGCCCGTGGATACAGAGTTCGTAGTACTTTCTCCGCTGCATTGAGTGCTGAGATGTTCTCCAACAATGGTCCCACCGCCTCAAATTTAAGCCAATCAAATTTTAAATTAAATTATTCAATTTAAGCAATTTAAGACACATTTTACATTAATATAAAACATAAATGGAAGGCAGGATTCAAGGCAGCGCAATATATCGGGATGAAATTACAATTTCAAAAGTGGTCAAATAATTAAAAATTAATTAGTTTAAAATCAGTACCTCCAGTACAGCCACTCTTACAGAGGGAACCTTGTCGAGAGCGAGACCATCGACGATCTGAATAGAAAAATGTCAAGAAAAGCTCTTCAGGTAAAAGCGTCGACAAACTTGATCATAGCTCTAAATATCGGGTGTGTTAGGGTAGGATATGTTCTTTGTGACCTTGGTGAACCATGGATGGACTCACCGTCGACAATGCCTCCTTTACGAAGACCATGGGAAGAGCGGTGTAGAGTTCGGCGATCGTCCGAATAACCTGAATACATCGATTGATGAACGATGAATCATTGATTGATGTATTTGAAGTATTGATTGATTAGCGAATTACAGTATTCATTGTTTGATGAGTACATCAATCGATAAAATACTCTCACACAATGCTTTACTGAAAGGTTTCTACAAGCAGGCGGTGACCTACTTGCAGTAATTTACAGGAAAATAAAACAAAAAAACTCACTTCCTTCACAGCCACGATTCTGATCTCTATGCAGTCATCTCTCAAGGCCTCAAAGACATGCACCATCTGGCCAGATATGGAGTTCGAAATGAGTTCCTGCAACCCAACGAATCAAATGAATCGTCTCTTTTGTGGAATGCGCTCCGACACTGGTTGATATACTCAATGCGCTGGTTGGACTCGTACTCACCGTGGCATCCGATCGATCTCCCTTCACTATGGGAAAAAAGCGGAGGAAGAGACCGTTGGCTGCTAGACGGCAGATATCATTCGGCACCTGTAGCAAGACACATCTTAGATATTTTTAATAAGCTATTGTCGAATAAAACATTTTAAAAGGTCAAAATACCCTGAGAAATCGCCACAGCACTGGCTCGAAGCATCTGAAGATCATCGCATCCATCTTGGGTCTCTCCGTATACAGAGCCGAGATGATCTAAACGTGGTCGAGATACATTAATCCAGAATAACATCCAACCAATCAAGTAGAAATTCAGAGATACAGTAACCCGGAATTCGCCATCGCGAACTGTTGCTAGTCATCAATTCAAACGACAGTAAGGGTGAAATGAAAGCAAGCAATTCATAATGGATATCTTTTCTTTCTTCATTCCGGTATTCAGCCAAAGTCGGCAAAGATTTCTAAAATTGCGCTTACTTGGAAAAATCGATGTCCAATCGGCTTCGGGATGCGAATTGCTGCAGATACCGAAACCGAGAAACAATCCATTTCCACCTGAAACAAACATAACTCATCATTCAGGATGTCATACAAGTGGCACTGCGTTCTACCATATTCCATCACCGCCATATATTCAGCCTGATCGTGTGCAAAACATTGTATCACCAAAGCAGTGCAAGTTGATTTAGAATCATTTTTGATGGAATTTATAACAGAATTATCATCAAGAACAGTCGCTGATATAACAGTATTTAGTGCACGGGATATGGTTGTTTTGACAGCATGTAGTTTGATCCCACCTGCATTCTCATCGTTCCAGAGGTGTTCTCATTGTCCATCTTGTCCGCTATCCTCCACGCGCCCACCAGCAGCTCACTGTAGTATCCACAGTACTCCATCGCCTCCTTCCTGCAATCAATCGGTTATTACAGTAATCGTCCCCATCAGTTACGATATTGGATCCTGTGAGCAAACATTCCAATAACAGATTTGTGAGGCTTGACAGTATCAGCAATCACGCTAGAAATGTCAGGTAGTAAGGGTATCCAATAAAGTAAAGGTTACTGTTATCTGTAGTGATTAGAAACACGTATCTCATCAACAAGGCGGAAAAAAATTAAACATTAATATAAATAGAACTTACTCATTCGCGTACGCTTCCCTCTTGCACAGCTTCTTCTTAATCGTGGCAAACGCGGAATTAGGCTTCAAGTGAATGAGAATCACCGAGCCGAGCTTGCGACCTGAACGAACCCGGTTGAAATATGCAACAGTGGAATGTCGAATAGGCTTGGGCTCTTATCCAACAAAAACAGACCAACTCCCATCAAGTTAGTTACATAGTCAGCTACAAAATCTCGCAGCACTGGTTAAGACAAACTGGTACACTCTTACTGGCTTATAAAGGCGAAAAAGCCAGAAGAACTAGAAAAGTGTTAACTGACCAGTGGGGTCTAAAAATCACATAAGGGGGGACCCTTATGTGATTTTTTTACATAAGGGGGATTTCGAAAGAGTTCGCGAAAGTGTGAATAGAGATGAGAATGTGAGGAATGGTTTGTTTTCATTTCAGACAGGCCATAGAACATTCAAGATACGTTGAGACGGCTTCAGAAATTAGGGAAAAGCGAAGATCCCATGGGAGGGTCCGAATCCCGACCCTTTGCTCCAAAGAGCGAGCGCTTAACCAAGAAGCCAAATGGACATTGGTGCTCACTGCCCCAATGAGAGTGAAGAGTCAACCCCTCTTCCCCTCCCATTAGCGATCAACCGTCGCACTCGCTCGTGCGATATCGCCCAGAACATCCGCGGCTCGAAAATTCCTGCAATATCGGGTGGTCTAGGGGTTAGCAGGAATCGTTAGGTATCCGCTAGAATGGATTATAAGTCTATCTTCATTGAATTGCCGAACTGAGCGCGAAACGCATTTCTGCAGTGAATAGCGGAATATCGCATAAAATCGCTCGTGCTGTATCGTCTCAAACTCGGTCGATAGACATTTTCGTGCAAGATCGGCTACTTTAGGCGAAAGCTGGGACCGTTTGGTACCCATTAGAGTGTTTCATTTGGTCATTTGGTTTGAAATATAAAAAAACTGAGCCTCAGAATGATTTCGGCAGTGTCAACGGCAGTGTGACGCTGCCGGAGAGTGTTTTCGCGCCACTATTTCTTTTGCTACGGCCTTCAAACTCATTTCTGTGCTATACCGGCTGAAACCTGAATATCTTGGCTATATTTTTTCGGCAGTGTCATTTTTGGAGAAATGTCGGGCCAAAAAAAAGTGGGGAACACCAATAGTATCTCGAATTCGAGATACCATTGGTGTCCCCCGTTATTATATCGATCATTTCACTCATTTCCAAAACATCTTCCTCGGGCTGTATACATATTGAGGCCTAAAAATGTCACAAAGTCCTTGGTGGTCAGTGATTTTTCGCCCGTCGGCGGGGGAGGGGGTCCCATATTTACCCTTCCGGCACCACTATTTACTCACTGTAACTGACCTTCGGGAACAGAAATGACACTGTTCTCCCATAGCAGCCTCCTCAGCGAACTCTCACTCGCTCTTTTCACCACTTCCTCACGACGGGAATACAGCTCCTTGAGCAGCTTCTTCTGCAACAAATACCGTAATTCAAACACTGAATCTACAGTAATCCTGCTGAAGTCAGCAAAAAGAAACCGCATTCTTCCTATGAATAGTGTAGTCTGACCACAGTACAGGGCTTGAGACCCCGAACAGCATTCTCAGAGTACCGTAACCAATAAGGGTTCGTTTCGGAATACAATAATTCGTCTACCGTACCTGTCCCTTTCCTGGAGTGCACGCCCTTCCCACTAGTACATCCATGTCCACTTCTTCTTCACTTTTCTTCTCGAGCTCCCTAAATGAGTCCATTCAATACATATTATCATCATTAGTTCACGATATACAAGACCCAGGGGGTTTTGACAATTTTGCCACCTTGCAGAGCCAAAAATTATTAGTTTTCGCATTAAAATATAGCAAATTTGCAGTGGATGATATTATGCAGCTAGTTGAGGCCAAAAAGTCAACAAAAAATAACATTTTCACTATGCTGGCAGAATGAAGATTTCCTAGGTTATGCTTTACAAAGTGCGGTAATTGAATTGAAACTGTGAAACATATCCTAGAAAACAGTCATTCGGTCAACCCTAATGCACTTACTCTTTCTTGGCCGTTCCTTTCTTCCTCTGTTGCTTGCCAGTCTGTTTCTCCTCCTTCTTGTTCTCCTCTCCTCTTCCCTCTTCATCCTCCTCATCCTCCATAACAGTGTTCAGTTCGCCCACAGTTGTCCTCTTTCTGAAAATTATCCATCTTTTTTTTACAAATTTACTTTTTTTTAATAGAAGCACAGTGAATCCATATGAGTCGAATAGATTTACACCTCAAACATCAAAAGCGAGATATTGCCTGCACTTTTGAGGAATCAAACTCGGTTAAGGGACGCTTTACGTGTGAACGAATCAACGGAATTTAGAATTATGATTACTGTAGCTTTGTATGAAAATTGTAAGAAAAGGACACCAACCAGAAAAATTCAATAGCAAACATTAGCGAATACCTGCAGCTTGTGGCTCTCCGCGATTTGATTGACGACCTCTCAATAGGGAGCGTGCGTCCAGTACTCTGAAAATAAAAACTATTTTCAAACCCAGTAAATGAAAAATTACCTAGGGCAGCTACCGCTTATAAGCGAGATATGACTGTTAATTTTTACAATATTTAAATAAAGGCACTAACCTCGAGTGTGTTCAGCACTTCTCGAAGTGCGCTGCCGTCGAGGCTCGACCCATCTCCAGTAGCGACATCTGCAAAAATTTTGATACAATTAAACAATGCAAATGGTGCAAAGGAAAATGTTAAATATTAGCTATCATTGGTTTTCGTTGTTAACGGATGATAAACAACTAGCATTTTAAAGGAAGTCAATTCTTTAAAATATAGTAAAAACTCACCCTTTTCGACGCTGCTTCTGGTTGAACTGCTAGCTGACCCCTTCCTGCTACTTCGTGTGCGTCTCATCGCTCTAAAAATACTTTTTATTATTATTATCACTTCTTCATAGGATCAAATAACACAAGATCGGGCTAAAACGCGGATAAAACGTCCAAATAATGTACAATATAAATTGTGCAAAAATAGAACTCTAAGAGCGTCTATATAGCTTTTTTGCAGCTTTTCTAACCAATAAGGAGAGTTTGAGAGGAAGTTGGGGAAGGAGGGGGTGATTGGAAGACGGTGGAGGGGTTGGCGAAGAGGGGATGGGAGCCGATGAAGGATGGATGGAGTGGACAGGGGACGTGGAGTCGATGCAGATGACGGAGTGTGTGGAGCGGATGGATGACGTCGAGTCGATGACGGCTGCAAAGGGCTCCTCAGTAGAAGTGTCCTCGATGATGATGACGTCTTCTGAATGGACGGTGGGACGAGGAAGGGACTTCTTCTTCCGACGGGGCGGCAGCGGAACGACGAAGACGTCCTTCTCCCTCTCCTGCTGCGCCTTCTTCAACACCTTCTTCATCCGACGACGTCGACGTCGCTGTGCGGCCTTGGACCGATCCTCGTGCGACGATGTCAGCAGCTCATCCAATTTATCCTCCCAGGAACCCATGCTCCTAACTGGAGCCCAAACCGAAAATAAAGAAATTCGCACGGTTAAATCACAAGCGCAGGGCGACACTCGCAGAACCAAACGGAAAACTATGCTATAAAAACTCGTGTAAAGCTAGCAAAAAAGGCATTTAACTTTTAAAAAATTTAAATACAAATTTGAAAAATATATTTTCCCGCATTGGTTCGGCAATGCAAAAATATCGGAACATTATTTCATGGAGCGTATCGCGCGTCAACTTTTTGACGATTGTTCCACTCGTCAATGAAATTTATGTATCTTAAGGCTTAAAATATGTTTTATACAAATAAAATATTTCAATAAACACATTTTTGATCAGCTGAGAGTGTTTTGTGATTGCGATCACTCAGTACTCGCAAGTGCACAAACTTTCACTGCTGTCCTTGCACGCTGTGTCTCACTATGACCCAATTTTCCCCTCTCCCCTCCCCTATCCCCTATCCCCCTCGAACTCCTTCATCACACATTTTCTGTTTTGGAGTCCACAGCGCCTATCAACTTGATTTTGCTGCCCCTATTGACAATCTCACTAGAGTTGATCACTGCGAGATTGTTATCACTGGTATGATCGACAGTTTGACTACTTTATAGGTTATGTTTCAATGCTAGCATATGCAAGAAGATATACCCTATAAACATATCCAATGAAGTAGTCAAACTGCCAACGATATGAGAGGCGCATTACTTTTTTTTAAATCCCGTGATCAAGCGCAACGAAAGTGGTTACTTGTTTACCTTCAGTAAAAGTCAACTCAATAAGCAACTGAAGCTAGTATTGCGATTGGATCTAACTATTTCTCTGTGACGAGTTATCCGCTAATAGCCCCTTACAATCGTTAATCTGAAGATCTTTAAGCGATATGAGCTATGCGGCATAGCCTAAGCCATTGCATTGTTACAGTCGTTCGCGTCCCATTTCTTAGTCTATCTATTATTATTCCATGAGTTTAAAGTCAGTATCTGTATATGGCGAATGAAACCTTTTAAAAATCACGAACAAAAGTCATAGAAACGACGAAAAAGCATGTAAATTTGAGACTGCGTAGGATGAAATTAGTTTGCACTCCATATGTCAGTTGAGCTCACATGCATATTATAAATATCATACAACCGTGCTCAATAGACATCGTGAATCGCCTCATGAAGTGAAGAATAAGGGAAACGAAATGCACTTAATGAGGCGATTCACGATATCTAGTGGTCAATATTACGTCTTTTCCTCGTTGTTTACTGTGTGGAAGACAATCATTGATCATATTATGCAGGCACTCGCTCAAAAAAGTGAAAAGTACACATTCTCATAGTAGTCCATTGGGGGGGGGGGGGTTGCAATTTAGAAAAAAAAAAAATAAAAGAACCATAAAATATGTCAATAGAGGCACAAAAATTAAAAACAATAAAACCCCAACCCCATAATCAAACACACCCACCGCCGGGCGAGGGC
>JACMIF010000963.1:18709-28802 GCA_014805445.1 Diplogasteroides magnus
CCCGGCCCGCCCCCCTCCGGTCTTCTTTCTCCAAAAAAATTTTTTTTCGACACTAAATTTTTTCCATTGCCTACCAAAAATTTTTCTTAATTTTCCCGCCCCCCAATTTACCCACCCCCCCCCCCCCCAACCGGTCTCCTCTCGTCTGGTGGCGCCTTATTCGCCTTCTCCAGTACTGCTTGCTACCTCGAGATTGCAATCTCTTGATCCGATGACTTATCTCAGTGTTTCTCGTAGGCGAACCACACCTCTTTGGTCTTATCTTCCATTACTAGTTAGGCAAGCCAAGTCACTTCATCGCCCTCCTCTCCACTGAGCGGTCGTGTCTCGTACCGACTGTTCATGGGGACGGTGCCAGGGGGCGGATGGCTCAGCTTCATTGTACATAAATAGCTGGCTACTGTCGTGTTTTGGCTTCTTCTCAACGATGAGATACCGGGAAACGTCGTTTACAGAGATGAAGGACGTCAAAATCACGGACTCGGACCGCAAGAAGATCGACGAGTTGAGGGAGGCGGTCAAGGATGTTGTGAGTAGGGATGGCATTATGGAACGTTATTGACAGCCGTCTAGCTTCATTCGGTCGTCTTTCACTTCGCACAGACAACCGCTAGGAATGAAGATAGACGGCTAGAAATGGATGACTGTCAATAACTTTCCATTATGTGCTGATCATTGTGAACCCAAGTTGTGAGAGCATTTTTCTTATTTTTAGTTATTCATGTATTCGTATTTCTTGACCCTGATGAAAGAGTTTATTTCTCGCTTAAGAAAGTAGGTAAATTTCCAAGGGCATTCGGGAGGGGTGACGGTCGTTGTTGGGAAGTGTAAAATTGCTCAGATCACGCCGTATTACGACACAGACTTCAATCTTCTGCGATGGCTGATCGGACACGATTACAAGCTTGACGTAAGCACTCTTTGGTTTCTCAGAACAGAAATCGACATTTGGTTAACCTGAATAATTGTAAAGTGCATTCGTGGCATCGTTGAGTCAATCATCAACCGTTTTTCACGGGAAAATATCACGAAAGTGAATGAGAAAATTGCGTTTTGGTAGCACTCTTCCATTCCAACTCTTCACAATCCTGAGTTCTGAACGCATTATATAATTTTCTACTTCCCCAATCTCATTTTGATATTTACGAGCGGTCGGAAGAAAATGGGGGGGGGGGGTTAGGTATTTAGGTTTGGGGGCCCGGGAATGATTGGGCTGGTGGCAAGGGGGATTGGGGCATGCGGCGAGAGGGGGCCATCGATTTCGACGTGGTGTTGTGATGTTATTNNNNCCCGCCCCCCCCGCCCCCCCCCCCCGCCCCCCCCCCCCCCCCCCCCCACCCCCGCCCCCCCCCACCCCCGCCCGCCGCCGCGTAGGTATTTCATATTGCGTTCCCCTGAGTGAATTGGCATGAAGCAAGGGCGAATTGCGCCTCACTCTCCTCTGTGCCCTCCAATTCAGCCGACTGTTTTGTTGTTATTGCGCGAAGGGCGCGAGATAAGATGAGCGATTGACGTTTTTCCCCGGGAGAATGGGTGTTGAAGGTCAAATTTGCGAATAATGGGATGAATGACTCAAATTCGCAATTACTATGTACCTATGTATTCCGCATCAGGAAAATTTTAGTCGAACAGTCATTACTAAGTTACAATGGGCTTCTATTGAAAAATGACTCTTTTCCCTCGAGAGAGTTTGTCTACACTCTCACTGCGTAGAGTGACAAAGGTGCTAAAATATTGAAATTGGCGGCTTCTTCGTTATGGCGCAAATGTCCACGAGATACCTTTTGCAGGTGATAATTCCAAAGATTCGCAACCACATTCTTATGAGGAGGTACGAGGAATGGTGCCTGGACACGATTGCGGACAAGCCGAGGAACCATCCCATCCACCACTACTGGAAGGTCACTGCTTGTGTTTGTTGTTTATCATACCCATGAATTGGAAACTCAATTGAAGTATCCACAGCGAGTGTCGCCTTATCACGTGCATTTGAAACATAAGAAAACTCGGGATTGAATAGAAGGCAGTGAGAAACGAAAAAAACGGCTACTAGAAATTTTTTACATTTATAATTTGCGAAATATTCCTTGAAACGTTCACCACTGTACGCATTGGAATGACTAGGGTGTCGCATTTGGGACGTTATTGAAGCCATTCATTCCCAGCCGTCTCACTTCATTCCTAGAAGTCCTTTTACTTAGCAGAGACAACCGATGAAATTTGAAAGGCTAGGAATGGATGGTTTCGATAACGTACCAAATGCGACACCCTAGGAAGGGCCCGACTTGCGGTTTTGATTGTGAACACTCTTGTCTTTCACACTGTGATGAAGCGTTATTTTCAGTCTGGCCTCACTGGTCGTGCAATCAAGACTCCAAACACAATCGTGAACGTCGAACAGAGTGGTGAGTGCGAACTGTTATACAAACTACAAATTAAACTAGTACCACAACCTTGAAACTGCAATTTTCTATTAATATTATACATTACCTACATTGTTCACTAACCGCAAAGAGGCCGAATTATGAATATCTGCCTTACGTGAAACATTCGAAATATGTTTCACGAAGTGGTGAAATATTGTGGGACAAGTACCCGCCAATAGATTCATCGAACGTACCTTAAATCAACTAAATGATCTTTATTAATTCAGGAAACAACGACTACTGGGGTCTCCTAGCGACGTATCCCACCAATGAGATTCTAAAGGTATGCAATGGGGATTAAAGAGTGGTACTGGATCCCCATAAATTTTGAAAGGCCTTTGTTGTGCGCATATATTTTCCGAATGCCCGCAAATGTTGGACTGGAACGACACGGACTCTTGCGCCGTAATGGTGAAGTGGACACGTGCGTCATCGTTTTCGTTAACACGACGGCGCAAGTATCCTTTTTCACTATTATAGCGCAAATGTCCATTGTGCTGTTGTCTTTTGCCCGGTCGGAAAAATTCTGATTATTCCCATCTTGATGCCCCTTGCATAGTGACCGAAAAATGAACTTGCAGGCGCGTGTTCACGATCTCGAGAGCATGCTCAAGGAAGTGATGAAGATGGAGAAGGAGACAGGTGAGAACCCGGGTCGAATATGTTTCACCACATGGTCTTATGGATGGGGAGTAGGTTGTTCGCAATGAGACTGCATCTAGGTGCTCAAAAATTAAACAAACCTTTTTAAATGAAAATATATTAATATTAAGGCGAACGCTGTTCCATTCTCTACATCATGGACCTCACAGGACTGAAGATGGACAGGCGAATGGCCACACTCATCTCTGGTAGTTCATTTTTACATATAAAAAGAATTCGTTGTCGATAGTACAGAAAATATTATAATAAACATATCTATCAAATGAATAACCATGGGCATGCAAGTAGTGCAAGTGTTATTGCCAAGCGTTTTTGAATCGCTCGTGAAACATGAGAAGAAATGAATTAGCCCACTTTAAGCGATTCCTGGCGTAACAAGCGTACTCGAAAAAGTTAATTTTTTGTAAATAAACAAATATGGTGAGTTCTCCCTGTGTTGAGGTCGTACGGATCATCTCGGTTTCGCCGCGAGGAGTGAGTGAAACGATAGAAAAGAGTCAAGAGCTTCAGAAAGAAGGAAAAACACACAGAAAAATATCCATCGTTTTTATCAGTTTCACACTGCGGAAGCAAATAAGATGTTTAAACTGAAAACGACAGTTATTTTTCTGTGTGAATGCCCATTTTTCTCTCCAGGGCAGCCGTTTGTTGTAAACGCGGCGGCTCAGGAGAAAGGAATGATGGCTATTTGCTTATATGTGCAGAAAATGTTGGAAAACGTGCCTACTTCTGATGTAGGCTTCTGTCTTTCCACTATCCGTCCGAGCTTCAGCGGTCGATGTACACTGCAGATTCCTGTCCTATAGCATAAAGAATAGGGTGGACAAAGCAAGAAATTATGGACAGCTGTTCATTTCTAACCGTCTAACTTCATGCCTAGCGGTTCTCTCTGCGAAGTGAGCGACGGCCGCTAGGAATGAAGTTAGACGGTTAGGAACGAACGGCTGTCAATAATTTCTTGCGCTGTACACTCATATAAAGAGCCTTCCATGGGACGATGACGCTATTACTCTTCAGCAGAATATGTGCGCATGCATGCCCCGCTTTATTTTTTCAATGCAATCTAAATTAATTTTAGGCGCACTCGCCTCAATCTCCGACTTCATGAGCGATCATTACGTGGAAATGATCCACTCCTTCGTTCTCGTTAATGTGCCCTCATTCGTGCACGCACTATGGTAATAATTTTGTGGACATTTACGATATAATGCTGAAATACCATTCTATTTTCAAACAAAACTGAATGGGCGCGCTATGGATTTTGCGACGTAATGGTCAAATGGAGTCTTGAGTGGATTTCACCATTACTTCGCAAACCTCCATGGCACAGCTGTAGGGATTCTATATCGGTAGTAAAGTGCATTTCTCACTCGAAGCTACGCGGAGCTGTTGTCTCTACCTTCAATAGAAAACCGGTCCGAGTGGATCAGACGAATAAGAAATGCACTTTATTACCGATTTAGAATCCCTACACAGTGGTTCTCTTCACCCAACTGCATGCCATATCCTACATACCATTAAAAAAGTTCAAATTATTCTTTCCATGACCCTTGCCCGGCCGATTCTTCCGGAGAAGACCAAGAATAAGGTAATTTAATATTTTCCAAATATTCTCAAAGTGAGCCATTTTGCCCTGTGGTTACAGATTTGTTATGCCCTTGAAACATTTCCGAACCATTACGCAGAGTATTTTGAAAAGTTTACATACTGATGCGATATCGTCCCAAAGAATAAGAAAATTATTATTATTGTGGAAAACCAACACTTGATATTCCGAGTACACACACTCCATCTGGCTGACGACTGTGCACTCTCAAAATGCGTGCTATTTCGTCGTTTCTCTGACAATTAGCCATGATTTGGAATAGGTTTCACGCTCAATATGTAGAGGTTGACTTTCAACTCCGTTTACCACAATAATATGTACGCATCACTGTAGGTGTGTATTCTCGGCTCCAATTGGAAACATGATATTCTGAACCTCGCCGATGCGTCTGTACTGCCTTCCTATTGGAACGAAGATGGCAAAGAGGTGAGTAATCGGAATGAAATAAACAAGATCTTCTTTATTCGTGTTATGTTACACGACAGTAATTAACTTGTTACCCGCTACGCTCTTGCCATTTTCCGATCTACCGATATTAGGTTCCTATCAGGTATTTGTGAGCATAAGTAAAACAGTCACGTAGCAGTGAATATTGCGGTAAGTTTCATGCAGTATACACATATTTTTGGGTAGCACTTTCAATAGCTAGTGAACTATCGTTTGGTTCACTCAATAAGTGCAATTTTGCAGATTTTCACTGCAAACATCGAGCGTGGCGTGCAGATCCCACCAGAATTGTATTACAAAGGTATTCAGAGAATTAATGAAATTTTCTTTTCCCGAACATGAGTCAGCTCCCAAAAGCTTCAGTTCTCCACAGAAGAGAGTAGAGTAAATTATTCTACTGAGGTTTACCTTGACAATGTTACACACCGTATCCAGGGACTCCGCTTGAGAACTTGATAATTGAAAGCTACAGTAATCCCCTTCCAATTCAGGCACAATGCCCGAGGACTCGCTGGTGATGCAAGTGAAGGCAGGGAAGACGGGATACATTGAGAAGCAAGTGAATGAGGTGGGGAATGCAGAGTCAGCTAGAAGGTTTCCAAATCGGTAAAAAGTGCATTTCTCAAAGGTCTAATCTCACTCAAAATCACCGTAGCTGTCTATGCGTTATAGGCATAACCAGATGTATCTCTCCGGGGGAATTAGACAGATGGGAAAATTCACTTTACTACCGATTTAAAAACAATAGTCAACGTCAATGGTGCAAGGAAATAGACAGGACGGCAATTTGCGCCACAGTGATGAAATATAGAGAAGCGCCTTCATTTCGAGATCATCATAGATTTCAATGAGCTGAACGCGTTAAAAGAAGAAGAAAAAACAGAAGTTTTGGCCGTTCATTCTGTAGATTTCAGAATTATGGCGCAATTGCCAGTGGTACTCCTGCATTTCACCACCGTGTAATGCACAATTGAACCACAATGACTAAGCAAAGACCTTGAACAGTTTGTGATTATCAGTGCGATAACGCAAATGTATGGATAGTTTTATTTTATTGGCAGTACCATTTATTGATGCAATATCGGCATGTATCCTTTCGCTTACTTTTCATCACTTCGTGAAACATATTTCGAATATTCACAGTGACCTAATATTCTGCGAGAGCAGAAGAGATTTGGTTAGGTTTCAGAGATAGTTCCTATATGTACAAATAGTAGTTTTTTGGCTTTGAAAGCACAGTATTATAAAAAAATAAAAATCACAATGGAAAATTGCAGAACCAGCGTATTTCGTACTGCGTGGCGGGTGATGGCATGTTCGCCTTTGCCGTGTACTACTCTGCAGATCCCGCAAGCGACGGTGACGATACCACCAAGTGGGAGAGGGTCTACCCACTCTTCCAGGCAAGTTACCGTAACCTCAGAATATTCGTTCGAGAACGTTTGTGTTCAAAGCTACCACAATCCTGAAAGACTCGATTTCAGAAGATTCCCGGTCCCACGGTCGCTCCGCTCACTGATAGTCTTCGCTGCATCAAGACGGGCACATACAGGTAAAATTTAATTCGAAATTCAAGTGGACTCAAAAATATTCTTTCAGGGCTTGGTTCTCCAATGAACACGCATGGTTCCACACGCTCAAGCTGACTTACACGTTTGAGATTGTATGAATAATCCATCCATTTCTCTCTATTTTCTGTGCTACATATCAACATCTGTGATTATTTACTGCCGTTTCTTGCCTAGTTTAGCCGACAATGTGCACGTTCCAAGTAGAGCATACCGGTGTCATTCGAAACAGTTCTACAGTTGAGATTAACAAGCAATTGACTTATTTATTCAATCGATAATCTACATCAGACTTTTGAAAGATGAAAATTTGCGATCGTACATAATCGAATGTGCTTTACAACGCTGCGCTTCCAGAATAGCTGTGACACAGAATCTCCCCTGACGACTTCTTTAACATCGAGGCTTTTCATTTGAGGACGAGCTGTGAAGGTCTCATATATTTAGCGTTTTTCTCTGATTTAATGCAGCGTCTGAAAGTGCAGGGTTAGGTGACAGCACGAAGGAGTAAGGGTAAGAGGATTCGGAAAGGCGCAAAGTCCTTATTATTGTGGCAAACGAAGTTAAAAATCAACCTCTATATGTTGAGCGTGAAACATATTCAAAATCATGGCTAATGGTCAAAGAAAAGAAAGACGAAATAGCACGCAAATTTGAGAGTGCATTGTCGTCATCCAGATATAGTGTGTGTACTAAGTAAATCAAGTTTGTTTTCCACAATAATACGGTAAAGATCAAACCTTGTCTCTGACTTGTCATCGTCTCTGCAAATAGCAATGATCTATCGCCCATATAACCTTACTTCCCCGTCTATTCCCCGTCCTGCTTCCTTCATGATCAAAGATCCCTCGACTGTCATCGAACCTGGACTTTCAGACGTTGTAAAAAGTTTTAAAAAATGAAATTCCTAAAAATGTGGGCTTTGGTATTTAGAACGTCCTCGAAAGAAACGCTAAATGAAGTGGTGCTTTCAGCTAGTCGAATATTTCGTGGCCCAGCTCCTTCAAGCTCGGAGCGTGACCCCTTGCACTGGGAAGATCTGCATATTGTCTATTTCAAATTTGCATGAATGAGGCAAAAGGTCGCCTTCATTTTGACCGGCCGTGTTCAAAAGATCAGGCATCAGAAAACCGAAAGATTTGCATGTAAATGCAGAACTCGCGCGTTTTGTGAATGTTGCTGCTCATTCTTTCTCATCGCCCACCCTCCGCCCGGCCACTTCTCATCTTTTCTCTCGACCACACGCAGTTATCGTCACAAATGGACGACCCTTCATTCCAATACGAGACGACCAAGGAAATTTGCATGAGAATAGCGCCCTCCAGTAAGCAACCCGATTAGGGTTCCCCTATCAGAACAGTTATTGACAGCCGTCATGACTAGGGGGATTCGAGCAGAAAACACGACCGGGGCGATTATAGACATAAACAGAAATAATGTAAATTTTACCGACAGTCAATAACTGCTCTGATAAGAAAACCCTAAACACGATCTGTTCGAGTTTTCGAAAGGAGTTCTTTTAGAATTGAAAGCAGCCCCTCTGTGGTGGATAGAAGAAGAAATGGGTGGATTGCACTGGAAAATGACTCTAAGGCGTCAGACAATCGACAGCACTCCATACCTCACTGTAGGGATCGCATTATGAAACGTTATTGACAGCCGGTCATTTTTAGCCCCCTAACTTCGTTCGTAGCGGTCATCTTTGTGAAGTGACGGACGACCGCCTGGAAATATGTTAGACGGCTAGAAATGGACGGCTGTCAATAAAGTATCCCTACCACATGATGCCACCTATGTACAACTCATGACCATGCTCCATTTAGGTGCATCTGAGTTGCAATACGAATGTCAAGAGGGAGGGATGGTTCGCCGACACGAAGCTATGCTTCAAGATTATCAAACATGGAAGTATGGCATCCTTGCTCATAGTCTTTCCTTCTTCCCAATAGTCAACTAATTCGAACCCATGACACCTAAAAATGGCCGCTATTCAGGGGGACGCGAGACCATCCAAAACAAGGACGTACGCTTCTCGCCAAGCACTACTGAGTTTGCGGTGCAAAAATTCAAGAAGATCACGGAGGTATTCGATTCTAGAGGAGTATGTATCTAAAATATCATTTTTTTTAGATTTTCGACGAGCAGAACGGATACATCAGTGGAAAGGACGGCACTATGATCATCGCGGTCGATGCAAGATAATCATCTTTGTCTTGTCTAATGCACGTTATTCATAGGTGACGATTGGGAAGAGTGGAGGCTTCTACAAGCAGCGACTATGCACATTCGGAACTGTGAAGGAAGAAATGGCAGATACCATACTCAAAGTGGACGGAAAGAGGATCGCCGTATCGTCGGTTGGCCTTTTAGTGTTTCGAGAGCGATTGTTGAGGATTGTATTAGGCATCCTATCTGAACTGTTATTCCTAATACGCGTATCACACCTGTGGCCGTATGCATGAAGCTTCGCCATTGGCGAACCTTCGCCGGCGAACCCTTTGCCATTGGCGAACCTTCGCCGGCGAAACTTCAAAATGGTCGTAGAGCCTCAAACCAAAAACCAATAGACACTACTCGGCGAGACAAAGTCAAAAACATGTTCGAACATGTTCTAACATGTCAAAACACGAAATTCTGGAAAACCCCTTCAAAATGGTCCTAGAAGCTCAAACCAAAATCCATTCTGCTCTACTCGACTAAACAATTTCAAAAACATGTTCTAACATGTTCTAACATGTTATTTTCAAAAAATCCCCAAAAATTCCCAAAATGCACCAAATTGATTTCATATCACATTTTTGAGTTAGCCACTGAAAGTAAACTCTGTGTGGGCCACGCTGACACCCGTGTTGAAAACCTTGTCGTTTTTTCTATTTTTTGGTGACGACATGCCATGTTTGCGATTTACTGCAGCAAGAAGCAGGCTTCACCGAGGGTCGAGCATCCCGACATCGGCTAGTACTTAAGAAGTTTATTGTACGGAAGTTTTACTAGACTTACTGGATTAGGCACAATGAGGCGGTGAGTGCCTGAATATGCGAATTATCGTCAAGTGACTTTTCTCAAGCCGAGGGGTTTAAGATTATGTATTTTCCCACTCGTTGACGAAATCCTTTAATCAATGTGGCTACTTATAGTTGACTATTAGGCATACACATGCACTCCGTGGTACCCCTCTGGTTCACCTGCGAGGCCAGAACATCGGACGAAATGAGACCCACTTAGAGCTCCACATGTCGTCAGAGTCAGGAAAAAATTCGTAAAAACTTTGAAAGTGGTTCCCTTATCCCCATAAAAATCATGCATGCACTCTATTATATGGGCAACATTATACCAACAGATCGTAACCCAAAAAATTTCTCCATTCAGTTATTGACGAAAAA
>JACMIF010000964.1:0-14182 GCA_014805445.1 Diplogasteroides magnus
CTCTCGTAGTCAGAGTAGATCACTCTAACGACGAGAGAGTGAGGGAATTGGAGAGACTGATACCCGTCGGGAAGCGCCTCGCAATCTCCCTTTACGGCTCCTTTAAGGACTTTCCACACTGATATGTATGTGGCACTTGTCACAGCACTTCTGCAAAGCTTTCGATGTTCAAAATAGGGCAGACAACAACAAGAAATTATAGCTAACTTTCAGGAGACTCCAGCAGTCGCCAATCGCGGAGGTCATTCCAAATGGACGATTCCACCACAGATCTTGAAGAGTTCCGGTCAGATATGGAGGACTCGACGTCAAGGTATTCTAAAAATTATAATTCTTTATGCTACTTTTAGCTTATTTGAAAGGATAACCACTATTCATATTTTTATACAGTGAATATTTCGTAGTTGAAACACATTTGATATTCCTTGGGTGAGAACAACACCGTTGAATTTGTGACATTCTTGATGAGTTTCACTCAAAATGCTTATGCGTTGACTATTGAGTTCAGTAATCGTCCCCCTCCTATTCTTCGGAGAATATTCAAAAAAATATTTTAAAAATGACCTTCAGAGACCACGACCCTGCACCTCGTGGAGATCAGCCGCCGACTCCGCAAAGGCAATTTTTTGTATATTCTTTCAGAAATTGTTTAAAAGTATGCATGACAGATTGATGCGGGTGTAGTATAAACAATCGCATAAATCGAAGTAAAGACTCGGATATCAAATAAATAAACAAAAGAAATACTGAAATGATTACAGAACTCGCTACGCCTCCCCCGCTCACATCTACGCAGCGCCCGTGTACCCACCCATGCAACCCATGCAGCCTCCGTATCCAATTCAAGGTCATTCTATGTTTTTTTTAATAAGTTCATGTTTTCGCGTAAATGGAGAAATGAGTAGATGAAAAATGTGTTTCGTTATGGAAATAAACGATGATGACGATTCGTCAAATGTTGAGTCCTTGTTAGTCATCCTTTAAAAATAGTTAGCTATTAAAATATGATGTTCATTTTGATTGACAATGATAATTACTCGAATTCAAATGATCTACCATTTTTTGCAGGTTATCAAATGTCCGGATACCCCATTGGCATGCCGACCGGTCTGGTGCCTGGAATGAGTCCGGTAATGATGAGTTCGAGTACAAGTGACATGGAGAATTCGATGAGTATGAGACAAGCGGCAATGGCAAGACAGGGATCGGGGACAATTGTGAGTTGATTAATTTTTTACTTAAACTAAATATTATCTATTTAAAAATTCTGTTTTTGGAGGAAAAGACATTTGAGACTCAATGCGCTGCTTTTTGCAGTATCAGACTAAAACAGAACATGCAGTAGTTTATCAGGAATTTCTACACGTTTACTGAATAAAAAAGAAATCACCAGAATTCATCCTACTTCACCCACTCTTGGATGAGTACCGCAACATATAAGAAACTTTTATTTAAAAATATTCAAAAGTGATCCCGGTCCACATTGGAGGGGCGAAATAGCGTGCGAAAGCGAGATAACGCAGAGATCTCTAACCGGTTAGAGACTCTGCGCTCTCTCACGTTCGCACGCTATTTCGCCCCTCCAATGTGGACCGGGATCACTTTTTGAATATTTTTAAATAAAAGTTTCTTATATATCCTTCACGAGTATTATATCAATCGTATTACTGCAAAGACTGAATTCTGTTGTGCTTCACAATGCCGTAATATGCGATGATTCGGAACTTGGAAGTTCTCTTGTGCTTTTTCATCCTGAACAAAAATAAAATATTATAATTTTATAGCAAATTTTAGTACGCCACTCCAACCGTTCCGCAGATGACTTCGTTTCGCGATTTAGCCACGGGCTCACCTATGAACGCCTCGATATATTCTCTCGGAGGGAGAAGCGAGGTTTTCATTTAAATTTTTGAGTAACCTTGAGTTTAATTTATAATTTTATTTTGGGCAGTCTAAAAATGCGAATTACTTTTTATTATTTCAAGGTTGGCCCTGACATTCCTGAAGAAGAGGAAGAGGGTACGCCGACAGACCGTGAAAGACGCGATTCTAGCAGAACTGAAGGTAGAGTACTAAAAAATACATATTCTTTTCCTCTCTATGTTTTACATCCTATCCGAACCCAGTATATTCGTTACGTTATTGAGTGACCTTTTTAAAAATATTGATTTTACAGTTTCCATGTCGAAATTCATCCGCCTGGACTCGCTTAATGAGGAGTCGAGGTCACCAGGTATCCAAGTTATACATTGCATGTCCAAATTTTTCTAAAATTCATTCCGCAAATTCTGGCACTCCCAACAGCACAATTACGCCCTAATTAGAATTTAGCGTAAAATTTACGATCGGCCCTTCTCCTTCAGTATAGTGCCAAAGTTTATTTTACCGCTACTTATAAATCGATCGTTTACAACATTTTTCAAGTTCCTTTGGCACTTCACCGTGAAATTATATTATTCAAGGCAATCCCCATGTTTCCAATCAGCGCTGATAAAATAACATATTGAAGCATGTATGAAATCTGGTTAAAATAATATTTTAGTCGCCTCTCCAACAAAGCGACAAAAGGCAATCTTTCCCATGTTCATCGGCCTCGGTGACAATAATGATGGAGAGGATAGGGTACCGGAAGGGATCAGGTATGGACATTAGTGACAGAATGACAGTGTATCCTTTTTTAAATTTTCCCATTGCACGTTCATGAGACAGTTGACACTTGTTTTCCCGGGGAATTAGTATTCCGAACAGAGACGAGAGCTCGAGGCTTTCTCTTAGATACAGAGAAAAGAATGTAATGATTTACTCCTCGGGAGCGCCTCATAGACGCATCACTGATGATTCTTTAAAGGCAAATGAATTGATGGCCACAGATTTGAATATGAGATATTGTCACTTCTCACTCTAATCTCAAATGAATCTCCATTTTCAGAGGCCGCGCAATAATGGCTAAGAGACTCTCAGTCGCTTCTCTCACTTCCCTCACTTCTATAGATGTCATGACTTCCTCTGAAGGTTAAATTTTCGCGCTGGCAATATTCCTTACATGTACCTAAGCATGCAAGATCACGTAAAAATTAGAATTTTTGCGTTTATATACAAAAATCAAAATTGCTAATTTTAAGTTCACCTCGATCCGCCGGAGAAGCATCCATCATGCAAATTAGCAGCCGATTTGCTACGGTGATTTCTTCTTCTTTTTTATTTGTGTTTCACGCAACGTTTTTAACGGAATTATTAACTAACCATATGATTCATATGACCTCTTTAGAAATTGTTATAATCCAATTTAACGGTTGGATTATAACAATTTCAGTTTCTTGTATTCATTCAATCGAATTCAGGATGTACCTGGACAACGTGGACACGGATGTAGTTATCAGGACAGAGAATGGAGACCTCTACGCACATAAGTGAGCATTTTGCGCCGGAACGTTGAAATGGACATTTACGCCGAGATAGCTACGGTAACGGCGGCGCATTTGTTCATTTCACTTTTATGTCGCAAATGTCCATATTGTTGTGCCCTTCGCTAGATCACTGCAGTTTCTCACTGATAGGCGTACCCCAATGAACCATTGCGCCAAGTATAGAGAAAAGGAAATTCGAGCGTGATTTTCGTGATCATGGCCCATTAGTTTACAAAAATGGATAGTTGAATCAGAAGAACGAAGGAAAACTTTTTTTAAAACAATTCTTTTCAAGATGCATCCTCTCCGCCCTGTCTCCGTTCTTCAAACAACAACTGAAGAAATCGCCGAGGATCGAGATGAAGGTATACAAAATTTTAAGGAAAAAAGAAGAAATTTTACTCAGCATTATCCCATAGATGGCTGCTGGTCTTCCCTGCTCAGTCTGTTTATCTTAGGGCAATAATTGTGCGAACAGAGTTTGCATTAATTTAGTCAGTACAGTCGTTATGAAATATTATGCAAACGATATAGATGCCGTCTCGTGAATGCAATTTTCAATCCCAGGGTTACAACAAGAGCACCGTACACTTTCTGCTCACCTTTCTGTATGGCGGAGTGACGTGTATACCGGAGGAGGTGCGAAAATTTATTTTAATTTAATTTATTTTTCCAACGGACGAGAATGAACACGAAATTGCTGAATGTTATTCAATTCGAAATGAAGCATAATCAAATCTGGCCAAAGGGTGAAATGAAATTCGAACAACAATTTTTGTGCTTCATGCAAGAAATAAGACGTTCCCATCTATTTCTAATGGTTAGAGGTAACGTTATATCACAAGTAATCACAAGTATAAGTATATTATTTTGTTTATAATTAATACTATAATAGTTATTAATGGTTTCCAACACCTTGCCATATGAGCAAATGATAATGAGATTTCATGAAAAACCAAATCCTTCCAGCTCGATATCTGGGAGATCGTCTCGCTTGCCACGCATCTCAACCTCAAACATCTGGTGGATGTTGTTATCGTACATCTGAAGATGACCAAATGTCACTGGTTCCATCGGGTGAGTAAACATAATAAGTCATGAATGAGGAGGGCAGCCAGAACAAAAAATATAATTCTGTGAAAACCTTCAATGCAGTGAACATGGAAAACATTACCATGTGTGGAATAAAAACATGACCACGGTTTTCAACGAAACACCAAATTTCAAGTGGAACATTTTATTCCGTCTTCAGCCGTGCTCCAGCTGCGTCTCTGCCGTGTTCGATGCCCTACCAAATCTGCAGTCAATTCGATGTCTGAAGCCTCTCTACGAGGAGGTTCGTGAAGTTCCAATGAATTATAAATATTTACCACTTAGTTTTTCATTATTCTTTTACATGGAACTTGCCATCAATACTGTTATTTTTTATGAACGTTATACTTTATAGCGCGCTCGTGCGGCACACTTATTTTATTTGCTTCATTTCTGAATTGAGATATCAGAGCAAGTGTTGCAGCTTCTTACCATTGTGAAGAACAGACATGTAGTTATTATAGTTTCTCAGAAAATACACAGTTGTTAATCATATAAGACAGTCATAAATAAAAAATCCCTAAAGTGAAATGCCGTTTTGGTGCCACTCTCCATTTCCCTTATCTCTAGCACGCAGACAAAAACGTTTGCGCGCGAGAGATAAGGGAAAATGGAGATTGCAACCAAAACGGCATTTCACTTTAGGGATTTTTTTTGACTCTCTTATATGTATTAGGTTGGCTAATAATTAACTATTCTTTTTTTAAGGAAGCTTCTAGAATCCATTGAAGGACCCCTGTTCTGAAGTTTATGGCAGTTGGTGGGGAGGGCGTGAACAACTTATGTCACCAGCAATACTTGATCTCTAAGCTTTCTAAATAGAACGCTGACTCAAAAGTGAAAATTTCTGCAACAGTCATTGTGTAGTTTGGGTGTAGTTTGGACTATTGCATTTTTCCTGCAATGACCGACAAAGGTTATGAACCAACTATGAGTGGATATGATGGATGATAGTTGCGCGCATAACACCAATTTTTGGTTTCATATCTACTCTCACTGTTAGCAAGATACTTCGCACCAAAGGAAAACTTTAAAAATCGCACCCGGCGTTTTCGAAAAAATGCCACCCATGAATGCAAAAAGCTACAGTCGTTTCAAAGTACTCAAAGTTACTATTGAGTAGGGTAGTATCAAAAACAGATTGAGAATTGGTAATTGGTAGCTTGAGCCAGTAAGGAAAAATCAGTGATTGATGTCTTGCATTCTTGCGTACTGCGTAGTCGGCATGAATTTCGACATTTTAGGAAAATTCCTGGTTTTCTCTTCTAAGCATTATCTACCAAGCTATGTATTGATAATTACAAGTAGGCTCGACGCTGTACATTCGCTATTTAGTCATGACGAGCCCATTCAAACAAAGAGCAGCATATATTATTCAGTATATGCAGTCCGAAGTCAAAAAATCGATATATTTCAAATAAACATATGAATTTTTTGGGCATTTTGAATTCAGACAGAACAGTGCATTTAAAGGAGCTGTAGCACGAACTTTTTCGAGTATAGGGTGAAAGCGTAGTTAGGTAGGGAGTGACATGAGAAGTCGAATGACACCATTCCCATGTTTCACAGATGATTCTACGGCGTTTGATGAAGCTCTAAAGATACTGGGTACGGTAGATAACGGGGTGGGGAAGAGGCCGAGAGACAAAGGGCTGATGAGAGACAGACATACAATGATCTACTTTTGTCAACCCTATGTCTCGTCTCTCTCGGGGAAGGGGTCTATGGAAGGGGAGAGCGCGTGGGAAGAAGAGAGAGTACAGAGAAACCAAACAAATTTATTTACACCTCATTCTTGTCGTGGTAGGAGTCAAACTGCTCAAATATGAATATTTTGAAATTGCATTTAGAAACGAGGAAATTTTTTTGTGATGTAATTTCTGTGTTTCTATGATGGAAAGACACCAATCGATATAACCGAAAACAAAGTTCGTGATACAGCTCCTTTAATCACTGCTATAGGGGATATCTGACAATTTGGACTAACGAGATAGAAGAAGAATTACAAGACCAAAAATTCCAAAGTAGACTAAAGGCTGCCCACTCTTTCATTGCCAGGGGATCTTTGTTGCAAAAATATGGGAAGCTTGTTTATATTAATTGAGTTTGTTGTTCAAGAAACTGCTAAAGATGTGATGGACTAATTTCATTTTGGGAATAGGTTGCAGTGAAGATCTGATCTTATTTTTCTCTTGAACGGGCCGTTTAGCACACAATCTCACAGAACAAAGCACAGTCAGATGACAGTTTCAGTGGCCTTGACCTATTTTCTTGAACCAGCAAACAACTCTCTGCTAAATAAAAGGGGCAACCTTTTCTCCATCAGAGTCACCCTCAAACCGCTATGCTGCCTTCACTGTTTTTCATCCTTGTGTTTTTCTCAGTTTCCGCCCGATCAGAAACTGAAGTTGCCATTGTAAGTTCATATCTTATATTTTCATGTCAGAAAATGAAAATTGTACAATCCAAGCGATAAATTAGAGATGAGTATTCGTAGGATGTCGCTGGATTCAACTTCGCGGAATATTTGCAAGGATTCGACCCTGCACTGAAGGAGAAGGTTCGACTTCTGAAGTTCATACCAAGAAGAATTCAAAATTAAATTCAGGTTACGAAAATCGTCAAAGACTTGGACAAGACATACAAGCAGAAGGAGGAGGCAATCGACAAAATCATTGCTGAACTTCCCGCTGATCAGCAGGTTTGCAGTTCTCACGTGATATAGCATCATCTTATTGAGAACCGATCGGATAGAAGTCAGGGCTGCAAAATCGGCAATTTGTCGTCATTCTTCTTCGGAGCGCGGTTGTCTCGGAGTGTCAATGTCTGCCCCTGATAGAAAACCGCTCCGCCGGGAAGAATGACGCCAAATTTACCGATTTTGAATCCCTAGTGGAAGTGAAGTAGCGTTCATCCTTTCGATCAAACGCATTACCTTAGGGAAAGGCCAAGGAACAGAAAGCGAAGTTCGAGAAGAACAAGGAGGTGCTGAAGAGCAAGGTTCGTTTCGCAATATGTTTTGTCTAGGGCGAAATTGCGTGGTTAGGGTGAAGAGTGACATGTTCAGTACGAATCACTTGCTTTCGGCCTGTCGGAAAAGGCCCGCGAAGTCGCCAATAAACTCCAGACAGTCGTGGAGAATCACGATTTGACTGGCAGACAAGTGATCAAAGAGGTCAGTGATGGGTGATTCGAAATCGGTAAATTTGCCGTCAACCTTCTCCGCCGCGCGGTTATCTATCAGGGAGTGAGACGACTGCTCTGCTGAGAAGAATGGCGATAATTTTTCCGATTTTGATCCCCTGAAAAATTGCGCCATAGTTGTGAAATAAATCGACTCGTGTCTTTCATGTATTATATTTTGAAATATCTGTTTGAAAAATACATATTGAGGACAAAATGATCTTTGGATTTTCACAGATCCGAACCACGATGGCGACCGTTACTCCTGGAGTGAAAATCGAGCTGAAGAAACTGCAGGCGGAACTCTTCGGAGATGTGAGTGTTATGGATTCCATTGTTGCTTCCTGTATGCGTGAACAGCTTTAATGACAGAGAAATTGCGCATTTCAGCTCGCCGTGAAGCTCTTCGAGAAGTTCGAGAAGGAGAATCCATAAAAATAAATGTGTTTGCGTATTTGCATTTTTATTATTATTTAATGTATGAAAATAGAAATAAATTCATTGATTCCTTTGCCGCTCTAACACACCTCCAACACATTAATTGATCACAGATCTAGTTAGGGCGCAAGTCTCATCCCAGCTGTGGCACCTTCCCTGCAATCCCGGATTATATAGGTAGGTAGAGGAGGAAGAAGAACAAGTATTTCGTATGCACTTGCCTCATAATAAAAAACTACTACCATCACGCAATGAAAACGCGCATTTCATCGTAAGTTGACTAGTGGTCAATTTTTGGAAAAGTGCAACATAAGTAACTCTCTCTCCTCCGATTCAGACCAGTTGTCAATGATAGCTGGAGAGAATGAATCAACACAGAACAATTGCCCTTTATTTCCAAAATGCGATCTTTATTGTTGACGATAACGAACTGCGGCCAATTAACGAAATGCCCTTTGTTTCCGGCAGTGTCATTCCGCCGATCGTCATAAATTCTTTTTGTAGCCTCTCACTAATCCATATCATCGCTGAACATACCCATAAGATAGTTTGTCTGATTTGCCTTATAGTTAAAAAAACAGCTAAAGGTGAGATGGGGCTGACTTTGTATTGTAGTGTTTGAGAGAACACACTATGCCTCAGTCAGAGTTCACACTTCCGATGTTCTTAGCGTACTTCCTCGAGCGGAAAACAACCCGCTACTAGATAAAAAGGAACACGCATCGTAGAAATGGACACGGAATAACAGCCCCTCACAAATCGACAGTTATGCTGCCTTCGCTGTGTTTCATCCTTGCGTTTTTCATCGTTTCGGCCAATTCAGAGACCGAGATTCCTACTGTAAGTTCAAAAACTGTAACCCATTCCTTCCAAGCAGAGTTTGCGGTCATGAACAATTCTAACATCCCCATTCTCCTCCGAGCGGTCGTCTCTCAACCCCATATACAACCGCTCGGATAATGGCTCATTGTCAAATTCAAATTCAAATTCAAATTCTTTATCTCACCCCCGTACAAATTCCAAGTAACAATGCACCAGATTATTCTTCGCAGGAAGTCCTTCCATTCAACAATGCAGAGTTCCTGGACGGATTCGAACCTGCATTGAAGGAAAAAGTTAGTTTTTTCTTCCGAAGAAAAGGCAAATATTAACAATGATTATTACTCATTCACTTTCATTAAGAGATTCATATAAAAACGTCTAATTAAAGGCTTGGGTATACAAAGCAGAAAGATAAAATACTTTTACAGTTTTCGAAAATAGTCAAAGACCCGGACACGACGTACAATCAGCAGAAGGAGGAGATCGATGAGATCGTTGCTGAACTTCCCACTGAACAGCAGGTGAGGTTCATAGATTTTCACACGAAATTGTCGTAGCAGTCTGAGTAATGCCGCCTCTAAGGGGCTAAATTGCCGTATACCGGTGCAACGTTAACTTTGATGCGAATTGCCTGATCGCAAGATCTTATTAATTGCAGGTTCTTATTGAGAATCGGTAATCTTTGAAAGTTTGAAGTCTTACGACCTTTTGATGAAGTAGAAAGCCCTCAGGAAAAGGCCATCGAACAGACAACGAAATTCGAGGAAAAGATGGAGAAGTTGAAGGCTAAGGTTTGTTTTGTCATAGTCTATGGTAACCTATGCAATGTATCATTATGGGTAAAGATTGTAAAGTTCAGTACGAATCTCTTGTTCCCTCCCTATCGGAAAAGGCCCGTGAAGTTGCCAATAAACTCCAGGCGCTCGTGGAGGACCACGATTTGACAGGCAAAGAAGTGTTCAAACAGGTTCGCGAAGGGAGAAAAATGCACGTATATGGTTTTATATAACGGAAGATAAGTGCATTTCTCATAAATCTAATTTCATCGGTGCTGTTGTCTCTATGAACCATTGATAACCGATCTGAGTGGATTCGACGAAAGAGAAATAGACTTTACTAACTTGTTGCTCAGATTCGCACCACAATGGCGGCCGTTACTCCTGAAGTAAAGACTGAACTGAGGAGTCTACAGGTGAAACTCTTCGGAGAGGTATGTGCAATAGCTTCAATTATGGTTTCTAATACGCTTGAACTAGCTGGTATACAGGGAGAAAAAAACGTGAATTCCAGCCCGCCGTGAAGTTGTTCGAGAAGTTTTATGAAGACAAATCTGTGGACAGCAACTCACTTATCAGATAGGATTCACGAATTGTAAATGTGTTGGCTCGGCATTATTTTATTATTTGATATAAGATTACGAGAAAATATTGATAAAATAACAACTGCATCATTGTCGCTGCCCTGACACATCTTAAAACGCATTTTCATGAGCAAAGAGTTATTTCTTTCCCTATATATATAACGTCATATAGTGCAGAAAGCAGCCTCATCCACGCAGTGCATTGATGATCGTTCATTAACTGAAAAAACTTCAAGTGAAGTGAACTCTTTCAAGTGAAGCTTATCAGACAGGATTCACGAATTGTAAATGCGTTGGCTCGGCAGTATTTTATTAAACAGAAAGTTTAACAAGAGCTGTACGAGGATATAAAAAAATTGGAGCGACGAGAGATAAGAAGAAAAGGAGACCAAAAGTTCAAATGTTTGCCGAATTCCGCTTTCGGTACAAGTAAAGTGTACTTCCCATTTGTCTAATTCACTCTAATCCAATTTGTCTAATTCACTCTTTTGGGAGATCTAATCTTTCTCCCAAAAGGCCGTTCAAAAGGCCATTGAGGCCACAAGTTCACCGAACACACTGCAGAATGCACAGACAGATCAAAATGTAATTGACCTTCGTTCTTGAACAGAAAACATCCCAGTGCTAAATATAAAGGACACGCATGTTCCAATCGCACGTCAATCGCAAATCGACCGCAATGCTGACTTCACTATGTTTCATCCTTGCGTTTTTCACCGTTTCGGCCCGTTCAGAAGCCCAGATT
The DNA here is from genome assembly GCA_014805445.1 of Diplogasteroides magnus. Classification (NCBI taxonomy): domain Eukaryota; kingdom Metazoa; phylum Nematoda; class Chromadorea; order Rhabditida; family Diplogasteroididae; genus Diplogasteroides; species Diplogasteroides magnus. The sequence goes on from JACMIF010000964.1 coordinate 11,048, forward strand.
CCTAATGTAAGTTGATGTCTTTTCGGTTTATTGTTGGAAATTGTAAAATGCCATTTCAAGCAACCAATTAGTGATTATACTTCCCAGGAACTCGTTGAATTCAACATCGCGGAGTACTTGGAGGGATCCGACCCCGCATTGAAGGAGAAAGTTCGACTTTGCCTTTGTGGCGTCTCATGCTATTACACATCCTAACTGAACTGTTGTTCTTGTCTATTTATCTCACTATCGAAACATATTTCGTTACCACGAAATTACACGGTGTTGCTGAATTCAGCTAAATGCGTTCAGGTTGCGAAAATCGGTCAGGACCTGGACAAGACATACAATCAACAGAAGGATGAAATAGACAAAATCATTGCCGAACTTCCCGCGGAGCAGCAGGTTCGCATATTTCACATGACGTCATCCTATTTCGAAACAAATTTCCAATGATCTTTTATTAATGTAAATTCGTTAGTCCTCTAATGATGTCAGGCAAAGGCCATGGAACAGAAAGCCAAATTCGAGAAGAATGAGGAGGCACTGAAGGCTAAGGTTGGTTTCTTATTATGTTTGTGACCAGAGTGCAATTTACCAATTTGCTGCGCAAAGTAGTGTATGCAACTATGTTCAGTACGAATCGCTTGCTCCCACCCTTTCGGAGAAGGCCCGAGAAGTCGCCGATAAACTGCATGCAATTGTGGAGAATCACGAGTTGACAGGGCGACAAGTGGCTAAAGAGGTCCGTTGACGAGAGACAGACAACTATTGTGGGCATCCCAGACAATTGAAAATAGCTGCCTAATTAGTAATTAGTAAGGGTCTAATTAGTACTAATTAGGGTTTCGCTAATGGAACCTTATTGACAGTCGTCCATTCCTAGCCGCCTAATTTCATTGCCAGACAAACATGACCTTTTTATGTTCTCAGATGCGCACTGCAATGGCGAATGTTAGTCCTGAAGTGGAGACTGAGCTGGAGAAACTTCAAGTGGAACTCTTCGGAGATGTAAGTATTATCCCATCCATTACTGCTTCCAAAATGAGTGAACAAGCAAGCAACTGTATTGAAGGAGAAATTACCTATTTCAGCGTACGGCTGTTCGAGAAGCTTGAGACGGCGAACCCATGAAAAACCTCTGATCACATGGGATTCATGCCTAATTGATGAATTGGGTCAATTGCAGAATATCAGTTCTTGTAAGATTTCTATTAAAATAAAAGCAATTTTATGACTACATGAATGTAATTGTTGCACCCCACAACAATACATTTCGAGACAGTATCGAATTTACAATTGCTATATATAGACACTTAGTTCCTCGATGACATTATAAAATGCGATTGTTTAGTTCATATATGGTTCATTAGACCGCAAAATCAAACCAAAGAAATGCTCCACTTCGAGGTTCTTTGCAGTTGTAGCGTTTTCATTCGCCATATCTCTAAGGCGAACGCATTTTCATAATTTGTAGCCTTACCAAACTCGTCGGAGCGGTTTATTCTCACCTCCATACGAATTCGACCCCGATCGATGACAGATTCACCCCGACCATGGGTTAACATACATTCTGGCTTCGCAATCCACGACTTGCTGAGGCACCTTGTGGTGAAACTCGGCGGAGAGATATGTGTTAACCACCCATAATATAGTTTCAAATATGCTTGAACATGAAAGCAACTTTGTATTGTAGAGAGGTAGAGAAAAATTGTGAATTGCTGCCCGCCGTGAAGTTGTTTGAGAACTTCTATGGAGAAAACCTATCAACGGAATCTCGCTAATTAGATAGGATTCGTGACTTGTTAATGTGTTTGCTTGCTTTCATTTTGTTATTTGAAGTAGGAGACTTCAATAATAGAATATAGAAATAAATTTATGGCTGCTTCATTGTTGCTGTCCTAACACAACCGCAAAAAAAGCATTTCGGTGAGCCATTTTTACATATAGTCAAACAAAAATTCATTTCTTTCCCTCGAAAACGTCATATAGAGCAGAGAGCAGCCTCATCCACGCAGTGCACTGATGACCGTTCATTGGCTGAAAAATGTGAAATTGGATTGAACTTTTTTTTAAAAGCAAAAGAAGCATGTCCCATACACTGATCCTCAATCATTTCGTACATTGAAACGTGTATTTATAGGCATGGAAATTCTCCCACTTACTCTAATTCCCGTTGTAGTGTATCCAATTGCAATTTCATTGTGTACGTCCATCGATCCCTGCTGACAACCGAAGCCCGCGTGACCGATCAAATACTTGGCCTGGAATAGGGAAAAGTGTTCCAATTTTTAATAAGAAAACCTTCTGAAAAATATTTTCCTTCCGCTGAAAAACATGAAAATGGAAATTTGTCTTTGATGTTGACATTCGTCAAAATGTTAAGTCACAGGCTTACATTTGCACGTTCATACGGCAGGAACATGAATCCATTGCCGACTTGAAGCTTCGCTACTTCCACTCCGACGTCTAGCTTCGCGTACGGCTTCTGCAGTTGCACCAGCATCTTCTCCGAAACGACTTGCTTGCGGACTACCTGAACTTGTCATACTTAGTCGTGGTGATTGAAATATGCCGAAAATATCTGGTGAAAGATAATAGCACCCTGAACCCTTGCGCCAAAATGGTGAAATGGATAAACTGTCCATTTCACCATTATGGCGCAGCTCTCTTTCAACCGAAATATCGGAGCCATCAGACGAATTCAGAAAGGTTATTACCAGATCGTATAGAGTTGCAAGTGCCCTTGCATTTCCAATTCCCAGTGCGCCCGATTGTTCGAGTTTCCAGACATCGGGATTGTTAACCAGCAGACGGTGGAAGAAGTCCATCCACGGAACGTTTTTCATCGCGTCCAGGATAAAGTTGCCCTGAAATGATAAGACCATTGACTGGAATACAAGAGCGAAATGGACATTTGCGCCATAATGGTGAAATGCGCCATCAGTTCACTCACAAATGTCCATGCTCAACAGGGAAAGGCACGCACAGACCATGAGCTTTCGAGATGAAATTTTCACAGATAATAGGCCTTGGGAAGAGATGTCTAAAACATGTTTCAATTTTGGCCGAAGAGACAAAAAAAATTTCTCATATTTTCACCATGAACCCCGGGTCATGGTGAAAATCAGAAAAAAACTTTTTGTCTCCGAATGG
>JACMIF010000964.1:14282-28796 GCA_014805445.1 Diplogasteroides magnus
ACTATTTTTCCAACTTTTTTTTCCAACGTCAACATTTTCTCGTTCTTTGGAACTCTTCGGCCAAAACTGAAACATGTTTTAGGCATCTCTTCCCAAGGCCTATTATCTGTGAAAATTTCATCTCTAAAGCTCATGGTCTGTGCGTGCCTTTCCCTGTTCAGCTTAGCCATGAAAATGCAAAACGCGAACCTTGGTCATCATTTGCCAGCACATTGCGCCGAATGCTTTAACTGCGTTCGAGTCACTGAATAGCTCGTGGAGACTGAAATCGAAATTCGTTCGGGACTGACTTGAAAAAAAAATGAAGACTTACCCTTCACTTGCACTTGCTTTGAACAGACGAGCTACGCGGCCTGTTTCTGCCGTGGGAAGTCCGAGGTGGATGTCGATGTTGTGAGGCTGGCGGAACTCTTCTCTGAACAGACGACTGGTATTTTGAATATTACTTTGCAACAGCGTGTTTTCATTTTTCGCTTCGTACTTGGGTATCGTACATGTAGATCCAGAGAACATTTCATTTTCTTGAACGAAAGTGACAAAGTTACTTACCGCACAAACTGTCCGACTCCTCTTTTCTTTGAATCGACCCTTCTGATAAGTTGATCCACAAGCCATCCATGATTGATCGGATGGTACATGCTTTTGGATCCTAAACATCATTGTGTTACTTCCCAATTAATTTTTTCTCATAGAAACAGGTGAATAAAACAAACACAATTAAATAAATATGATAATGTTACCTGGTGGCCAGTTCGGCTTTTGCTCCTCGATTCTCTTTGACATTGCCTTGTGGTTCGCGGCTTCATCGTAGGAGACCTCGTCGTCGAAACAAACAAGTCCCGCCTAAATATGAATATTTGAAGTGCATTTTTATTTGCAGTATGATTGCGGCTCCCCCTTGTTTTCTGGCCGGGCGATCGACAAGCGCCATGGAAGTTTGGGCCATTATGATAAAATGGACACTTGCGCCACCCCTCATGAAATACCGTGTCCATTTCTCCATTATGACGCAAATGTCCATGGCGCTCCTGTATTCACCCTTTCTAGCTATCAACTATTGGGAATTGAGACTTCCAATTGCTCCACTTCACATTCGGTGCAATGATTTGGAAAATGCACTCACTTGATGACTGACTAGCATCTGCACAGTTACGTTCGCCTTGCCTTGGTGCCCGAATTCAGGCCAATGTTTGACCACGAGATCATCGTAGGACAGCAGACCCCTGTGAGCGAATGCATATATCCCACAGATGGAATCGATCGCTTTCAAGGAATATGTGAGAAATTTGCGCCATATTAGTGAAATGGATTTAGCCGCGCCTTTTGGCGCAAAGGACCATGGCGCTCTTATACTTTACCCGCAACAAAATCTTTCGATATTGCACACCTGTCAACGAGCATAGATATGCACAGAGAGCCCACACCTTTGGACGAGGAGAACACAATACTGATTGTATCCTGAAATTTTGAGCTGGAAATGTAATGAGCAAAAATTGTACCTCTTTCCATTTCCTCAGTGCCTCCTTATCCGAGTATCCTCCCCATAGATCAATAACTTTCTTCCCCTTCACATAGACGGCGAACGAGGCGCCAGCACTTTCCAGTCCTTCTTTGAAGTTCTCGCTGAAAGGAAAACCCGAGTGTAAAATTACCAAAATCGGCATTCTTCAATTTTGATTTGATCAGAAATTATTTACACTCGCATACGAATATTTTAAACATTATACGAAATCATAGTGAAAACATACTCGAACACTTCCTTCACTCGCTGAAACCTCGCATCAACTGTGCCTCCTGTGTGCACGGGTAGTTCACTGGCAGTTCGGGTGGAGAAGTAGAGAACAACAGCAAGTAATGCACCGAGTAGAGCCCATTTGAACATCTAGGAAGGAAGCTGACAATATTCGAAAGCAGGACGAATGTGCCCAGGTGCGCCTATCAGAGAGAACGAAGGTAGGTCGGTGCACGGCAGGGAAAGATAAGAGGGAAGAGGAGGAGAATGACGACAGGTACTGGCCGGGCGGGAACAAAACAAACACCATTATAGTGTAGTGAAAGAGAGCAAAGAAGGAAAGAGAAAAGGCGAGGGAACACATAATATATTGTGCAGTTTTGTGCTATGACGTGTGCGCGGGCTTAGTGAGGCACACTAAATGCCGATGAAACAGAAAAATATATTCGGGGTGTTGTAAATTTGAATGGGAAGATTTTAAGTTGACATAAAGTCATTTCAATTTTTGTTTCACCTGCTGAAACAAAAAAAAATCTGATGGCTAATCACAATGACCAGATTGGAGGTTAGGGTGAAATTTTAAAAAAATATGCGTAACGATTATCTTCAACCTTGCTCTTATCGAATGTCTTTCAAATTTTTTGCCATTTCGTCTCATTTTTGATCTCCGTTCAAAGATGTGTTTGCATGAAAGTCAACTGTGTATAGAGTAGGAAACGCATTTTGAAAAATTCCATATTTTTGGAATTCCAAAAATCGGTAAGTGTTTCCATTGGAAAAAGTCATTCACCCTTCATTTCTCTTGTGGAGAGCAGTGGAATTTCAATGATTTTTGGAATTCCAAAAATCATGGGAAATACACAGCTGTCCACAAGAGAAGTCAAGGGAGAATGGTCTTTAAGAAAAGAAGACTTAAATTCCATTCATTTTGGAATTCGAAAATTCATTAACACTGCGCGCAATCCGATTTTTTGGAAAAGATTGGAAAATAATGAAGTGAGATGCACACCACTGTCTCGATTTATGGAATTCCAAAACTGTTTCCAAAAAGCGATCCCTAGTATAGAGAAATAATCTTCATGGAGCAACAATATTCAAGTGCCGCATTATTTCATCGAAACAGATACAGTCATCTGCTGGAACATCAAGACAATTTCATTTCGAAGTTATGATTGTTTGAGGGTGAACCATCCATAGTCATATTTGATGCAGACACGATTCCTGCACAGTCGTTCAACTGCAACATGAAGGCAAGGCCGGAGACCATGACAGAAAGGCACTGAAGGTAAGTCAACGAGGGTTCTCTTATCGAGACGTTAATGACAGCCGGTGGCCTTCTACCCGTCTAACTTCATTCCTAGCGGCCGTCTCGGCGAAGTGAGAGACAGTCGCCATGAATGAAGTTAGACTGTTAGGACTTCATCGGCCTTCAACAACGTCTCGATAAGAGAACCCTAATGAGGACTGGACGGACCGTGAGTATGAGGGGCTTGGAAAGAGTGGCGGATCCCCACATAGTCACTCCCAGATCAGACTGTTCCAAGTGCGATGAGAAGGCAAGAGCTGCTGTGTATACCTGAAGGGAAGAACGAGAGGTATTTAGTAGAGTTTCAAAATCGGTATTAAAGAGCATTTCTCATTCGCCTAATCCACTCGGTGCCGTTGTCTCTACATTCTATAGACAACAGCTCCGAGCGAAATAGGCGAATGAGAAATGCTCTTTACTACCAGTTTTGAAACGCTAGTATTAGTGGGTATCGCAAATGCGAAATTTGTGAAATCCGTTCATTTCTAGCCGTATAATTGTAACTTCTCTACATCGCGGTGATCGCTTCGATGTAGAGGAGAACGCTAAAGAATGAATTGAAGTGCGGATAGAAATGCCCGTCTGTCAATAATTTCCCATTTTTTCCCTAGTGTTTAGATGGGGGGATGAACTAACACTTCTTTTGAAGGGAAGCCATATTCTGACTAAACGATGAACGAGATTTGAGTATCTGATGGACAAGTAGCTATTCTAATACCTTGACATTATTGTACCTGTTCGTGTAGTCTCGCGGGGAAAACAGTGAGACAGAAGAAACAATAGCAACAAATGAACAGAGGAGGAACGAGTAGCACAAATTCCTCCCATGGGGCGTGTCTGTATAAAAAAATATCAGCCGTTTTTCAGCAGATATATTCATCGATTCTCCGCCACCGGATATAGTCTGACTCTGAGATGAGTGATTGCAAACAGGGTCAAATTAATCAGAACTACACACAGAAATATATCTGCTTATAAATTGCAGATATGTTCCGTCAGCTGATATTTCTTTCGCTTATCTCAGATCCAGATTATATCCGCTGGCGAAGAATCGATAGATATATCTGCTGAAAAAAACGGCTGATATTTTGTGCGCACCTGCGGGTTATGACCATAAATGCTGTGAATAAAAACGTAGGAATAATTAGAGCCACATGGCCGAAAGCATATTTCTGAATCACGAATAAGAAAAATTGTTAGGAGTGCACAGACCTTAAGGATGTCGTCGAGGTATCGGAGATATCTTGTTACTTTACAATATGTATCGATTGAATTTGTAAGGAACAACATGGCGTCGGCTTCATTATCACATGAATACTGAGTGGAAGTGAGAATTGTTGTCTTCTACAGGGATCGCATTATGGACCCTTTAGCAAAACGAGATCTCATTTCGCGTCTGTGTCTTTCAATGCCCGGTCCTCTCTTTATCGCAATAGCGACCGTTTGTAATGAAGTTGGATTCGTTCGAATCGTTCGATCCCCCAGTCATCTAACTTCATTCCCAGCGGTCGCGTCTCTGCGCTCTATAGACGATCAGGCGATGAAAGACGCAAATGCGAAATGAGATGTTATTTTGCTAAAGGGTCCATAATGCGATCCCTAGTGTCCACCTGTGATATGTATCTGTTGAAGTCCCTCAATTCAAGTGTCGCTGCAGTCAGAGTAAAGGCGTAAATGTGTATCTGATATGAATTTCTACGGTCCTGTTTCAAATCTTTCTTACAACAACTCCCAATACTTGAAAGAGATAAAGTAGTGGAACGAAAAATAATAGACGAAGCTGGGGAAAGTAGAACATCTGAAAAGAGTTTTTATATACCTAGTTGTTGTGCCACCCAGGGTTGGCATTATAATCACTAAATTTGTAGTCATTTTTCTAAACAATGCGGTCATCTGTCAGAGGATGACCGAATGACCACGGAGAAGAACAGCTGCAAATTTACCGATATACCAAAGGTGCTCACTCTGTAGATAACGTAAATGTCAGCTGTGGCGGCAGTTTGTCCGGAGATGACATATATGAGGAATGGCAATGAATAGAATGAGAGAATAGTGTTTACGACGAAAAAGAATCTGTTCAGCTTCTCGAGTCCGTGAATATCGTTCGACGACCAACGCTTCTAAATATTCATCAAATTCTGAAAACATTTCATCTAGTGACATCTCTAGCATCTTGAATCATCTCAAGAAATCGATGGATGTGGTCCGACTCGTGCCATGTCATGAAACACAACTGAAAGGGCTATTTGTGAGAAGGAAGACGAAACGTACCTACCACTCCAACTATTGAAATGGCGCTCATGGCTATAAACACGGACATGGAAAGTTTAGTTTCCTTCGAAATTGGAAGAGACGAAATGCAGAAAACGGCGTAGAATATGTAGCATGCGCATGCAAAGAACGTATAAAACGCCAATGAAAGATTTTCAGATAGGGTTGGAAATCCCGGCAAAAGTGCATTTTTCTGTCGTCTAAATAATAACTTGGGGCGGTTGTCTCTCCCATATGGATAACCGCTCCGAGAGAATTAGTCGAAAGAAGAATGACCTTCTGCTTGGATTTCCTACTCTGCTTACAGATGATGACAGAAGCCAGCATGGCTGCCTTGGTAACTAATCGTCTCACTCGAGAAGTGCGACGGGAATCAAGATTGCAAAGAAAGACATTGCACCACTTGAAGAAATTATTTATATTTGTGAAAAAATCGATGTCACATTTAAGATGGGATTGTACAGCAGCTCCAACTCCACGGGCCGAGTTTTCAATATGGAATTCACTCCATCTTCACACTGTAAGTTAAGTATAGTAATAATAAGTCGAATAATTACCGCTCGATTTAAAGAAGATCGTCTCAACGAAGCTCTTCTTTCCATTGCGTTACACGTGAAATACTCTGCCACTGTGGAGTCTGATAGTCAGTTGTTGCAACTCTGTCAGCATGAAATTCGAGAGTTTGCCCTTGATGGCTCGACGGCATCGCAAATAAGGATGTGCAAATAAGCAAATAGCTCGCCGCTATGATTATATTAGTTCATTACCTAGAACATGTATTGTGTTTGCGCGTCCGCTTGTGACAAGAGAGATTGGTTCACTCACTACCTACGAATTGTTTTGTTGCAAAAAGAACATTTATCAATAGTGTTGTATAACAAATGTATATATTTTCTTTTTTATTTGTATACTAACTACTAAATTAATGTAACAAAAACTGTACAATAATTGAAAATCTATTATGATTTTCCTTCGGTCACATCATAGATGGCTGATCTGATTCTGTTCCACGCAGCACACTTCATGGGAGTGAACGACTGAAATATGGTCAAGATTATTGATTCTAACAATAAACGGTAGCAGAGTGCATTCGTCTGTGGCCTAAATCTTTCGTGGCTAGGTTGAATATCGCATAAGTGAGACAACCGCGCGTAGTGAATTAGACGACAGACGAATACATTCTACTAGACTTTCGAAAGCTCGACTCAAGATGTGGACAATATATGAATTATGATGAGATTGTGAAGGATGTAAGCAGATTGATCCATGCCAATCTCACCTGCATTCCATTCGTCGTGTATCCAAATGCAATTTCATTCTCAATGTCCATGTGTGCTTGTTGGCAACCGTGGCCGCCATGGCCGACGTCGAATTTTGACTGGAACAAGGCTAATGAGATGGCTGGAATGTATAATAATTCTAAAATACTAAATACTTTTTGGCTTCCGCTCCTACCCAATGTGATCAATGAAAAAGATTACAGGATAAACTCACTCCTCCTCGGCCATTTGGGTTCAACATGAACCCGTTCAACCATGTCCGGCCGCCATTCTTTCCAGCCACTTGCTTTTGTAAGAGCTGCAGGGTCTTTTCCGAGATGATCTTCCCCCGCAAGACCTGAAATTTTAACCATCTTAAGCGAATTTTTTTTCTTTCTTTGCGCAATCGATTCATCTGACAAAAAGAGCGAAACTAGAGAAAGTAATCGACTGGCTGAGATTGAGTCAGAACCAGTGTACATACCAGGTCGTAAAGTTTCGCGAGTGCTCTCGCATTGCCGATTCCAAGTGCTCCAGCCTGCTCCAGAAACCATGTATCAGGATCGTTCACAACGAGTCTGCCGGTGAACTCCATCCATGGAACGTTATCCAATCCTCGATGAATTAGCGAGAACTAAGGCAATTTTTATAATTATAAATGTACAATGTTGTTTCATTAACTCGAAAGACAAAATGGTAAACCTGCGGATCCGCGAAAAGCAAGCCATTTATGAATCCTGGAAGTAATCTCCAGTTTTGAATGAGATCCGTAAAGCTAAAAATGAAGCTACGATGGATGGCCGACAGAGTTTTAAAACAGACATGCACAAAGATAGACAACAGTGTGACTTTCCAATAAAGCTTTAATACCTCTCAACAAGACTGTCTTTGAAAAGCCTCGCAACCCGGTGAAAATCATTCTTTGGTAGACCAATGTGAACGTCAATGCCATGGGCATCGTGGAATTCTTCGCTAAACGATAATATAATTCCTCAGCCCACATATAGAATACTTCCGATCTGTCGGTGGATAATACCGCATGGATGGTAGTATCAAGAGGCAAACTACCATCCAGCGATAGTATTCACAGAAAAAGGCAGTATTTTTTCTGTGTGGGTACCTAAAATAGACAAACGTACCGTACGAACTGTCCAATTCCTCTCTTCTTCGTATCCACCCTTCTAATCAACTGATCCACTAACCATCCATGAGAGACCACGTGATAGTTTGTCTGTGATCCTAAATGGTATCTGATAGAATCAGTTCCTATTAGCAACTTGCGTTACTTGCCTGGAGGGAAGTTCGGTTTCTGCTTCTCAATGATCTTGGACATGGCCTTGTGATCTGCAGCTTGTTCAATTGTGAGCTCCTCATCGAAATAGACTAAACCGGCCTGAAATTGAATTATTACAAGTAGGTGTTCAGAAAATCGCGATATGCGATTGAATGTGCGCACTCTGGACATCAGCCTTGGTTTACATATAAGACCGTTCGCGTAAGAGTCGACAATTTTTTGCAAAATTTGGCCAAATTTTTTCAAAATCATTTTTTCGCATTCAAATTTTTTTCAGACGCTCTCATAGGGATATCAATAAACTGTGAAAAAATGGACGCTCAACTTTGCCATTGGACTGAGATATGATTTTTCAAAGTTCACCCATTTTCGCCATTGGACACGATGCATTTTTCACATTTTTGAGCACAGTTTCCTTAAACGTAAAGATTTCTCAACGCGGTTTGCGCCATTCCATTTCTCTTGAAAAGAGGATTCTGAAAAGTGGTTTTAAGTTCAAGTTTGGTTCGCAAATGGTCGTGTTACCATCGCTTTTCGTAAAAAAAGTCATTCATTCGTAGGAAATTTCTAAGGCGTTAACCGGCCTAATTAGAAAATACACTCGAAAGAGAATCAAATTCTCTTTCGAATGATATGCAAACGGTTAAAAATGAGGGTAGTCAACGCACTTTTAACCCACTTTTCCCGTTTTAGGCTCGACACTTGCCGCGATTTTTTTACCATAACTATTTTCAATAATGAGATTGTTAGATGCGGTTATTTGCATTCGGAAGCCCTTATCGAATTGAATATTCATGATTTTTTTCAATATTTTTAATCTTAACAAACGAGTTTTTGGACTTACGTTAAGACCCATGGCTATGATTTTAGGAAATATTTCGAAAAAAGAAAGATTAACAAGCAAACCACCGGAGGCCGCCGAGAAATTGGAACCATTCACTATGTGGGATGAAATTGGGTTGAAAAAAGAAATTTTTTAAGATATTGAAAAAATGGGGATATTGCCTGGTTTTCGAGAAAAAAGCATCTAAAAGCTCGAAAATGTCAAAACTTGCTATGTTTGAGAATTTTTTACGCGAAATTCAGACTTCACTGGAGGACGTGTATACTAGCAATGGAGAGTACTAATGTAGAATGATTTATATGATTTTTACTAGACTTGCTGGTTAAGGCATAAAAATGGGACGAATTTTCAAATGTGTCACATATTTCATCCCACATAGTGAATGGTTCCAATTTCTGGGCGGCCTCCGGTGGTTTGCTTGTCAGAGCGGCTGTCTTTCGTATGTGGAGACAACGGCTCCGCGGAAAATAGACGACTGATAAATGAACTTTACTACCGTATTAGGAAACCCTATTAACAACCATGAATTAGAAGCGATCATGTCGTGATATATTCACTTCTGCCCAACAGTGTAAACACGTTCACTCACCACTGTGGCAGTTGGCGGTCTTTGTAGCAGAGTGGCCTCATCCAAATTCCTTTGCAATTCTTTGTTCGTGGATCTACAAATTGTCAATAACATGTTCAAATGGATTTCACAACATACCGTAACTCGCGATTCTCCCCAAACAACTTCTCCAAGTCCATCTCCAGTGGCTTCCGTGCATCCACAAGCTGAAAAGTGCAACATTTAATGCAATCTTTAATTCCATCTGTACGCTAACAGCAAAAATCGTCCACGAAATATTTCCCTTTGGCTCCCAGATGGAAATAAAAAGACATCGCTCAATAACATTTCGCTCACCTCCCCGAACAACGAGTTTCCTTGTTGTGCAAAATGAGCATTGTGCTGCATTCCTTCGATGTTTCCCTCCAGAGCACTGAACGATGAAATGAAGTGAATGCAACTTGTAGGTTGAGTCATATGTAATGGTATGCCACTCTTTTGTAATTTCGTATCTTGATGTGGTAAAAAGACACTGTCATAGGCCTTGGCCTATAACATGTTGGGGTCACGTCAAGATATAATATAAAAAAGAGTTTGACATTACATATGACTCAACCTAATAACTTGTCAAGACTCACTAAATCTGTTCTTGTGCATCATTCAATAGTCTTCTCAGTGCATTCGTCTCCGATATCAAGTCGTCCGTTCTCTCTTCAGACTCTTGCACATTTCGTCGCAATGCCGTACACTGCAATGGAGAAGAACAGTGTCAGAATGAGGTTGGTAGAGAAAACACAACTTTTCAATTTCTGTGCGGTAAATAAATTCTCCGTTACATTCAAATCATTAAGAATGCCGAAATGCAAAAACCGACCATTTTCTCAAGGTCCATCTTCTCGGATACTATTGATTGAATTTCCTCTTGCAATATCCGCTCAAATAAGTAGTTAACCATTTGCTAGTAGTTATTATTATTTGAAGAATAAATTTATGCCATTAAAATGAAGAATATCTTAGTTTCACGGTTTCAACGCATAAAAAGCTCTTACGATGCGTTTTTCTAATTCGACAGTGTTGTTAGTCGTGTTGAAGGATTCTTCGACCTAAACATCACATTCACCTCTCGGTTCATGATAGGGAGCGCATTATGGAACATTATTGACAGCCATCCATTTCTAGCTGTCTAACATCATTCCTAGCCCTCGTCTCTGCGAAGTAAGGGACGAGCGCTAGGAATGATATTAAACGGCTGTCAATAACGTTACATAATGTGATCTCTAGTTCATAATACCTGAGGAATAGCATTCCTTTCACATTCCAACTCCTCTTCTTTCTTCTTGAGAGAATCTTGCAGCTCTTTCCTGTACGATTCGCTCTGTGCCAACTGCAATTAAAATTCTAAATATCATAATAAATTAGTGCTAAAAACAAATTAATGGAACTTCATCCTGATGGATATTTTCATAAGTTGGACATTTTCTCATTATTTTCACTCGTTCACTAACCTCTGTTTCCAAATCCGATATAATGCCCCGCAATTCAATTAACGACGCTTTACACGAGCATCTCCTGTCTCTATTATTCAATTGATTCTGAAACACGGGAAAATAACAACGTGGAGTAGCATTTTTTGTCACCGTGAGGTTGGTGACTTCTTCGTCTGCCTCTTCCGCTTCCCGTTTCCACCAACGAGCCTGATCTTCTCTCCTTTGTAAATTCTGCAAAAATTACATATTATGTTCAAGAGGGGCGATCTCTAAGAAATCTACAACTCTAAAAATTGGTAGAATTTTTACCAACGCACCGTGAAACATAATGTATGTACTAGAGCAGGCATTGTGGTTCATGAGTGATGCGGATCTTTGATTGCAATCCTTCATTTGACTACGGAAATGGGAGTTGGGATTTAGAATGACTATTCCAAGTCGCGAGTTAAGATGAAATGAGTTGGGATTTGCGCATCACTCCTTCGTCAAAACTCCACCGCGTGCGGTCGACTCCTCCACTCCAATGGGGGGACAACGAAATAGCTGTGTTTGGCAGTATTTCGATGTTTCTTCATCAAAAATTCTTTGTCTTGTCGATAACTTTATATTTTACGATTTAGATTTAGACGAGATTTAGGATCCACAATTAAATCCCAACTCTTGATTCACAATGCGAGATTTAACTCACTCATTCTAACTCCTGAGTTGCGCTAGCGCGGCGAATTGCAAAAGATCCACAATGCCAGCTTTAGTATACTCACGTAATGTAATTGTTTAACTTCGTCGTCTTTTTGCAGTACCAACGCCCGAAGGCTGTTCAGATTGTCCATTTAGGCTCTAAACACACATTCATAGAACAATTAATTGAAAAATGCAATAATAATTTTGTTCGTTGGTCAATAAAAAACAGCGCGGAATGAGGTGTTTCAGCGACAATAAATATTCTAGCACATTTACTCTCTATTCCAGGAAGAACATTTCAATGCTATACAGTCTTTAATAACAACAGAGAGCATACAAAAAGAGGTATTACAGTGAGGAATCAATCATGAACAACTGATTGATTTACAAATGTGACCTTAGGAATAAGACCGTGGCCAACTTAACCGGCATGGCCCGTGGCAAACCACTATCAATGCCTGGTATTAGGGAACGACTCGTGGATCGTTTTTCGTCCGTGTGCGCCTGTGAGTCATTCCCTCTCGCTTATCATAAACGACCGATCGAATGAGAGCACAGGCAAAAGTCTGTCCAAAAGTCGTCCCGTACCTGGGATTGTAGGGGATGTGAATCAAGTAAAAATACATGGAACATGGCAATCTCGCATAATTCCATAATCTGACCTTCAGTTCAAGATGGCGTCGAATGAAGCTGTTGCTAATCGGACCGATGTGCATGAGCGTTCTTTGGCTGACAGTGAAGTCACCTTCTGTGCTGCCGAGAAGGCCTTCACGGGTCGTCTCGACGTCATAGATTCGATATCTTGTCTTGAGCACTTTTCAGAGTGCTTGACATAAAGAGGAGCTAGTTTTCGTCCAGTGTTGTTTTCAAGTCGACGGAAAATAAGCGGATATGCCCAATATGCGTCTTCACACATTGTTCTGGGGATTCCTCTAGTAGAAAAGTCTTCTCACGGAATAGGCATTCCACTTTCCTTCCCCAAAAACCAATTTCAAAGGAACGCCACTCAGGTCGACACGGTAATACAGTGAAATCTCAAGTGACTTACCCACTCTCGAAACAGTTATTCTAAATTGAGCGCTTTCGCAAATTCTGCAGTTGGCAACAAGAAATTTCATCGAAACGGATGCTTTTCTAGAATTGCATAATTGATAATGGTTAAAGTATTGAAACACTTTCCATAGAACTTCTCTGGGGAGGCGACTAAATTGTGTGTGAAAATTGAAGACCAATGGGAGACTTGGATTGATCTAGTGAAAAAAGTATGCCCTCTTATTGATTGCTGACCCGCGACAACAGGATAATGCACCTGGAAAACACTCTAAATTCCGACAGCATTAGTCCTCCCAATAAAACTTTCGTTTCGAACAATTTTGGTCTGTTAATAAAAATATTTGAAAACACGCAAAGAATCCAGCGAAATGACGAAATGCGAGAGTGCACAGTCGTCGGACGGATATGATGAGCGTACTCGGTATAGCATATCCGCAAGAATGCCTAATAAATGATAGAGAGCGAAAACTGACATGGATTTCTGCTCGCTTCGCTGATGTGAAACAAGTGAAAATACATGGAACACGGCAATATCACATATGTCAAAAAAGGAGGAAACAATTGTTCTTAGTGTTCTTGTTCAATTGTTTGTTTTTAGGTTCTTCGGAGGGCTCTTAGTGTTGATTCTCCCACCCATCACTTTGGTTCTGTTATTGCTCATCATTCTTGTCCGTTGAAGTGCGAAGATTATTCGGTATATTAAGTTGCGGAGAAAGTCTTGCGCACTTTGGTTATTCCGATACAAGAAAATCCCAGTGAAAGCTAGGCAGTAACTGTATAGTGCATAGTTGTTGACTAGCTTTGGCCAACATGTACGCATAGTTTGGCTGCTCAATACCTGCAACACAGCAAACAGCAGGGTTTAGAAATTCATAGATGCCGTGAAGACCACTGATAATTTCTCTTGCTGTATTTTCAGGAAACGAATTTTCCGGTCCAAACGAATTGTGCAATTGCATGAGCCGTGTCACGAACAATACCAGACCCCAGCGTGCGGCTTCCTAACCAACAGAGTTTTTCAGGGCATTTGTTTTTTGAAAAAAGTGAAAAAAACGCCTTTTTATCCGAAAAAGAATGACAGCTCGTTTTCAAAGGCTACATCAATATTATGAAAATAGATACATGAGTATAGAGGAAAGAGTCAAATGAAACGCCAACAAATAGTGAAAAAAGACAGGAGCAGGAGTGAGAATAGATGTTTGAACCGATGTTTCGCCGCTAAGCCAAGACACTGATCCACTCCACGGGGCCGCGGCTCGTCAGTTGACTAACCCCGTGGGTGATTACAGATGGTACATTCATGTTCAATCATCTTTCGGAAGCAACTTGTGCATTACCAGTAGATAATAAATCCACATCCGATTATAGCTCTAACTGCCTTATTCAGGTAGCATCGGTAAAAATATTTGCCAATTTTTTTAAATATGGCAAATTCTTGCATATTTCTCGTTCTTTTCCTATAGTAAACGGTTCAAGGGACACGTATGCGCTATATGTAGTACTCGT
The DNA here is from genome assembly GCA_014805445.1 of Diplogasteroides magnus. Taxonomy (NCBI): domain Eukaryota; kingdom Metazoa; phylum Nematoda; class Chromadorea; order Rhabditida; family Diplogasteroididae; genus Diplogasteroides; species Diplogasteroides magnus. The sequence goes on from JACMIF010000964.1 coordinate 28,263, forward strand.
CTCCCTTATTATAATTAACTGCCAAGTTAAACGGCCACTCCGTTTTAAAGGACATAATTAATGCATTTTCAAGAAAATCAAAACTGGTCCCGACTAGCACATTACCAGTTTTCACGAAAAATTTATTTTTATTTGTGTTTTTATTTTTATTTGTTCACACTTATCAACTTTCATAACTATTATTGGTTATGGACAGTTCAAGCTGTAAATTTTTTTCTTAAAGCATCACCCGTTTAACTGTTTTTACCTTTTCCATCAGAAATTCCTAGCCACAAGACATAATCAAAAGCCCTTCTAGCATGTCATGAGGACAGTTGCCACGCTTAATATAATCCACTAGTAAGCATATATGGTTTTCTTGAAAGTCCGGGAAAAATTGAGAAATCCGATGTTGAAGAGCTGCGAAGTGGTCGAAAACTTCCTTTTTGTCATAACTCCAGAATGAAGAGGCGTGAAGTCCTACATAATTTGTGTCCGAATGGCATGCCTGCCTACTATACATAACCACTTGCAATGAAAATGTGCAGCTTCTTT